>CM049409.1:16787951-16950451 GCA_026929865.2 Hyperoplus lanceolatus
TTGTGTGTCCAACATTAAGTCAAAACAGATGTTGCAATTCATACAATGTCCTTGAGTTTCTTGCAAGATGAGTTTTAATTGCGCAGAGGTTCTTATCTGAGAACGGAATGTGGGAGTCTCTCTACCCCTTTCTGCAAGGACATTCACAGTACCTCTCTTGTGAGGTCAAACAAAGTTCATAGCAAGACAGTATGTAATGTGTTACCTTCATCAAAATGTTATAATATATATAATGAAACAAAGTTTCGTTGACAGTCAGTCAACCAGTTACTTGTGGTTTTGGAACTGTGGACAGGTGTCAAGTCTTGCTGGAAAAAGTAATTCAGCATCTCCATAAAGCTTGTCAACAGACAGGAGCATGAAGTGCTCTAAAATCTCCTGGTAGACAGCTGTGGTGACTTTGGACTTGATAACACAGTGGACCAACACCATCAGATTACATGGTGCCTCAAATCATCACTGACTGTTGAAACTTGACAGTGGTCTTCAAGCCCCTTGGATTTTGTGGCCCTCCACTCTTCCTCTAGACTGTGGGACCTTGATTTCCAAATAAAACGCAACATTTAATTTGGATCAGTAATGATTTGAGGTATCATGTCATCTGCTGCTGTTGGTCCACTGTGTTATCAAGTCCAAAGTCACCACAGCCGTCTACCAGAAGATTTTATTGCACTTCATGCTTCTGTCTGTTTACAAGCTTTATGGAGATGACAATTTCCATTTCCAGCTAGACTTGCCACCTGCCCACAGTACCATAAACCACTAGTAACTGGGTGACTGACATTGGTATGTGCTTGATTGGCCATACAACTCTCCTGACCTGAACTCCATAGAGAAACTATGGGCTAATGTCAAGAGGCAGATGAGACACACCAGACCCAACAATACAGAGGAGCTGAAGGCCACAATCAAAGCAACCTGGGCTTCCATAACACCTCAGCAGTGCCATAGGCTGATAGCATCCATGCCACGCCGCATTGAGGCAAGAATGTATGCAAAAGGGGCCCAAACCAAGTACTTAGTGCAAATGCATAATTATACTTTCTAGAGGGCCGACATTTCTGTATTTAAAAACCTTTTTTTATTGATTTTATGAAATATTCTAATTTTCTGAGATTTTGAATTTGGGTTTTTTATGAACTGTAAGCCATAATAATCACAATTATAACAAATAAAGGCTTGAGATATCTCACTTTGAATGTAATGAGTCTATATAATATATCAGTTTCACCTTTAAAGTTGAATTACTGAAATAAACGAACTTTTGCACGATATTCTAATTTTTTGAGTTTCACCTGTACATCTCAAACTAGTTTTGTTTAATGAATGCAACACTTTTACAAATTAAAGTGCACAAATGAAACAAATCATGTCACCACACATGTATGGATATATACTGTGTCATTATACTTTAGATAAGCAAATAATCTGTTAATGTAACCGGTCTACAGACCTAAACAGACTGCAGCTGCAGTTTTAATAATGTAATTGTGTATTAATCTAAACCATGGACATTGCAAGGTTAGGCTGCTCGATTTTGTCAAATTATAATCATGATTATTTTGATTGAGATTGTGTAATCACAATTATTATAGACAATTATTCATTGATTTAAGAACTGCAATATGCACTTACTTAACATTTGAAACCATGACTTTGGACTTTAAACATATCCTAATTGAACTGAAAACATGGAAAATGCAAATAAGTAAAACATATTTTTAATAATTAAATAAAATAAGTGTCAAAATCAAAATAAACCGTTGCAAATGTTGTTGATAGGGCATGCCTTTTGCTAGCAGGAATGTGAGGGCATATTTTATTTGTATCTCATGGAGCTGGCTGGATAAGCAAGTTGCATTGTAGGCTACAGTGTTCTTAATTGATGACTGTTGTGGTGGCAAGAGTCAAGGAGCTTTAAACTTCCTGTGTTTTTTATTCCTTTATTGCTTGGTCATAGACCACTTGGATTCGACTTAAAGTGAGTAAACTAATTGGTCGTGATGTTTTGAGGTGCAGCTGGGTCGCATATGCCTTTTTTTCTCTCTCTCATGGTCGCGCATGTCATCTGACTCGCGTGTCCGCGTGTAACATATCTTGCACATTATTTTAGTCTATTAGTTTTACCTTTCTTCTCGATCAAAGGCTGACTTTCTGCCGTCTTCTGGAAGTTTTCCAAAGCTCCCGGCAACACGAACCGTCTCCATCCTACTCTGCACTGTTAAGCTGAAAGCAAAACTATCAGGTGAGGGTGGGCAGTGTTGCCAACTCTTCAGTAAGGAAAGTAGCTATTGGCTGTCCAAAAAGTCGCTAGAAGTCGCCAGATGACGTCAACGCCTAATTTGCATATTTGTAGACAGGGGTTTTATACAGTAATATTTAAATAGATGAGGTTCTAGTGTTATGGACGTGACAATCGCATAAACAACCAACGTGGTAATGTTAGGTCTAGCAGTAATCATACATGCTCATGATTTAAAAAAGCACTGCATAACATTCTGAATTGCACTACTCGTAGACAGTAGAAGAGGTGGGAAAAGCTGCTAACTGCTAATAGTGATGCTAACGGAACACGAGCGGAGAGGTGTATCTCCTGCTCTGACCGCAGCTGGGAGGGGCTGCTGCGCAAGGACCGGGCCGTCTGTCAGTGCTCTGTGACGGGGGACGGGCCGGGAGGCTCCCGCTGCTCGTTGAGAAGCGTTAAAAGTGATATTTGCTTCGGTGAAAAAGTCACCAATTCCACCAGAAAAAAAGCTAGATTTGTCGCTTGTCGCTGTTTTGAAAAAAAAAGTCGCCAGGGGGGCTGAAAAGTAGCTAAATATAGCGACAAAATCGCTAAGTTGGCAACACTGAGGGAGAGGCCGATCGCACGGCTGGATGAAAGGTTCGCTGCATTTAAAAGCCTTCACGTGAGGTACAATGATAGTTTAACTGGGATTATTTTGTTTTAATGATAGAGGGAAGCAATGTTTGTCGTTATCATTTAGGTTGCGTTCCGAATAGCATATTTTCTACTATATAGTATGTACAAAAAAGATTTAGGATGTCCCGATTCTTGTGGCCAGATTTAGGATGGTTAGAAGTACCCGGATGTCCTACTTCATGCGGCCAAGATTGTTAGGCTGTGTTCGGAATGCCATACTAACGTCCTACTCATACTTATTTTGACTTCAATTTGAGTATGTGACGGTTGGGTATTCGAGTTTGGGTATGTGAGAAATTCCCGGATGAGTGCTAACTTCCGGGAAGATTTTGGGTATGAATCAATTGTATACTTTTCCTACTCAACCGCCCCACAATGCATTGGGTCAATTCTACCCGCCCAGGAAAATGAAATATTTTCGAGCAAGTTGCTAGGCAACAACATTGTTTGGGGTTCCGCGATCTGACAACAGTACGTGCAGTCATTCATAAACTCTTACAATAGATAAGAGATGAAGATAAATACCTAACAACATTAGAGTCACTAAGTGAAATGAGTGAAGTGAGTCTGATAGTGGAGAGAGATTAGAACAGATCGCTGTTCCACACACCGCGGCTCGTCCAGCTCAACTTACAGACAGCTGAGTGCTGATGAGCCGGACAGAGAGCGTTGGAGGGATCCTCCGCCTCAAAACATAAAACAAGAGGTCTAAAACACAGGACTGTAAAAATCTAGTTCAATATCTAACCTGTAGAGGGCGGTTATACGCTTAACAGTGTCTAAACTGCCTGAATCTTATAAGAAGAAATTCTTCATTGCTTGAGTATACTTCAACTGAAAACGTTTCGATGCAGCTCGCATACACAATCGATCTTTGAGTAGAGAGTATGCAGTATATAGATGGTGAGTATGTAGGATGTAGGACGCTAGTATGGCGTTCCGAACACAGCCTGTGTTGAAAACTGCATCCTATTTGGGCGATTCTGACCCACAATCCAGTGCGCACGTGAAGTGTCGTTACATCGACGAAGCCTCCATATGAAAACAAACGGGGATGCGACGGATATAAAAGCAAGAGGCAAGATCAAGGCGCAATGTTATGATGAAATAAGAGAGTAAAGTGTGTCCCAATAGTATGCCTACTGCTTCCTAACTATATTATTTTTATTGTTGGATGTAGTATGTAGAATAGAAAAAAGAAAGAGTATGCGATTCGGAACGCAACCTCTGTCGCAATGTGTTCTCTCCTCCTGTTGATCATTCACTGTCTTAGTTTCCGGTGTTGTGCCGTAAAAATAAAAGCCCCCCCGAGATATTTATTTTCTTATATCTCCTTTAGCCTATCTATTTTTTTTACTCAGTAACGCAGGTGATATAAAATGTAGCGACGTACAATACTTCAAAATAAACATACTCAAAGTAAAACAAAAGTATAGGTTTTAAAAATCACTTAAAAAATTACAAGTACACGAAAAAACTACTCAATTACAGGGACGCAAGTAAATGTAATTCGCTACTTTACACCCCTGCCATTTAGATTTTTTATATTAAAGTGAGAACTTGTATAAAAAGGAAATAAATCAACAATAATATCATGAGCAAAATCTCAATAAATTAATTGTTAATTTTTTCACCTCCGATTCATTAAGTCTCCTGATTAAAAGGAAAAAAACAACATCAGCATTAAAAAAAATACTTCTGTTCACTATAGAATAACGGTGTGTGCATTATGTCTGTGTGTGTTTGTCCCATGTTGCACGCCTATACATCTTTCTGACAGCTAGATAAAAGCGTGTGTGTGCTTATGTCAGAGAATCACAACTTCCTTTCTCTCCGCATGAGTTCCGATACGGCAACCAAGGTTCAAGGAGCAGGGTAACTGAATCTACTTGACCCCCCCCCACACACACACACACACACACTCCGTCAGTCCTTTCCTTACATTCCAACAGGGATGTTTATGAAGAGGCTAAATAAAGAGAGACGTGCTTCTGATGGGAATAGAGGCGACACTCCTGTGCTGATGCGGCTGCTCTTATCTGTTAACATAGGCGCCGAAAAAGACGCAGCTGGGCGTTAGCATGGAGGACGTTCAAGTTGTGGTTCTGATCGTTCTTTATCAAATGGCCGGTGAAATAAAACCGGTGGCCAGTGAAATAAATCGCTGCGAGTACTCGACCAATCAGAATTCATCAGCACTGCAGCCCCTCCCCCCAAAGTTACTGACCCTTTGTTACCCCACAAGCAGGGACTTTGCAATTATCCAGGAACTAAATTTAGACCCTGGTTCGCCCAAAGGTTCCTTGGCAAAGTTCCTGCAGTGGAAACATGGCTATAGAGACTGAATCAAATAAATTAATCATGAGCGACACAATTACTTTATTAAAGCTTCAGAGCACAAATAACTCTGGCATGTTGTTTCAACTAGCTGTCAGATTATTTGTGCCAAAATGAATGATCTTGCAGCCAAAAGGAGTATTTGGTGAACATGAACAATGAAAAAGCTGTGACACAGGGACTATTGAGGGTCTATTAGAGGCTAGTACAAAGAGGTGCTGTCATGACACATTATCATCCACTATGAGTAACACAAACAACAAACAGTACACATCAGATCACAAACTGTATCTGCTTCCATGTAATCTCATGCTCTGATAAACACCTTTAAATAACTTTTTTTCCTCTTTGGGCCCTTGGTTTCCCTTTACATAAAATAATCCCTGATTAGATCCCTGGAAGGAAAAGCAGCAGGGCTCTGAATCCTGGCGTCCAGGATTAATAAACACTGATCTAAATGCATACCTGCATGCACACACGTGCTCGTCTTGGTAGACTTGTTGGGACACTCCATTGATTTCAGTAATTCCCTCAGCCACATACCGTAATCTAAATGTAATCCTAATTAAAGACCTACTTCACCGGTGGGATTATGAAGGTGTATTGAACTCTGAGATCCTATGTAGTATAAATGTGCAAACATTTTAGAAATCGGTTCATCCTAGCCTGAGAAAAGGCAGAAATAGTGTTTTATGGTTTCACTGTCTTCCAATGCTTTGTATTTATTTTTTTTTTGCATTTTTTATTCTTTATTGATAGTGTAGAGACAGAGTTGAAATGGGGCAGAGTACGACCGCGGGCTGGAATCGAACCCGGGTCCGCTGCTGGCCGAGACCCATGGGGGGGACGCCCTACCAACTGAGCTAAGGGCGCCCCGGTTTCACTGTCTAACCTTACATTTTACCTTGTGTGACATCAGGCATAGGAAAATGTAGGGTTAGGATTAACAGGACAGCTGGGCCAAGGGAAGAAAAACCTCATTCATTATATTATAATAGTGATTCTATAATGATAGAACGTCTGTTCCGTATGGGTGAAGTATTCCTTTAAACTAAAGGCAAGACACTGCAGGTAAATAGGGTACATTTATTAACGTATTTACATCATCATGGCAGAGTTAGCATACTGTTACTAAATTTATCATTAAATATAGGGATTATTTATTACAGGCTAGATGCGAATGTGCAGACTTTAGTGTGTCTAATAACAGTGAAATGTGACAATAGTCAAGGTGAGTGTGGATTTCCTTTAAATAAGGCAGTGAAAGCATAAATATTTTCTGCAGAAAAGTTGAAAATGCTTGAATTGCAATATTAGCTGCATACTTAGCATTTGTCAATAGCATTTAAATAACTATGACAATCAAAAAGGGACATTATATATTTTGTCACTCCTCTATCTCACAAAAAAAACAAAGTAAATGTGTCTGTTTTGTTTTCCACTTGGTCATAAAAGGGAAAAAATAATAAGCAAAGCTGGACTGTCAAAGACAAAAACAGTGTCAGAGTGTAAAGGGAAGCCTTCGGTGCCTTTAGCCCCACACACGTAAATAATAAATTAACCTAAACAATTCAAAACTCAACTTTAAAACCTTTCTAAACAGTCCTTTGAAATAGTGAGGTCTGGCCAAAATGTCCTTATAGCGCAGAAATGTCCTCACAGTAGTTTAAACCAAACTTGGTCCTAAAAAAGATGGTAAACAAGCTCAGACACACACACACACGCACACACCATGGTACCTTCCTACTGAATGTTATAGTAAAAAAAAACGTCATAGTGCAAGATCTACGCATTTAAAGTTATCTTTATTTTTACTTTAAAAACATTTCCTCTGATCATTAAAACATGTCCTCAGCTCAGAATTATTTTTTATTTATTTAATTATAATATTTTGCTGCTTTATCTGAAATACAAAGTGCTTGTGCTTATAAGCACTTGTATTTCTACCCTTTTTGAACTATAATTATGAAGTTTCACATTGAACACATCATCTATGTTCATAGTATGTCTTTTTTGATGTGATCTACTTTGAGGTGCATTTATTGTATGAAAAGTGCTATTTAATTTTTTTTCTAATTAGAATTATTATTAAAAACGTACAGATATTGTATGTACTTTGTCGTTGCTGAGACTGGGTGGCGAGCAGTTGTGTAAGAGGCCTGCAGGATCACAGGGTCAGAGTCTTAACTACGACAAACTAAGACCTTTATAAGAAGTCAACGTTCTCTCATGTTATCATGGCTTAAGTCTTTCAGTCACTTGAATTATCTGTGCAGCCCTCAGCTGACTGGGGGCTTTCCTCCTGTCCTACATATGCCTCCGCAGCTATAACGTGACCCCAGCTCAGGTGGATCTCCGGGGATCTACAGCGACTGTCACATCCCATCTCATCACAGCCTGCTTGGCCCATATGCTGTGGTGGCAGGTGTCCTCCTCTCTGTCCCCTCTGTGCCCTGTATCCCCCCTCTGTACCTGGATACTTATTCCATACAGGATGCACACACCCTGCAGAGGAAGTGGCTATTTTAAGGACTGTACATATGTTTTTTACTTACACACACACACACACACACACACACACACACACAAAGTGTGGAATACCTGGTTGCTTGATATGAGGTTTTTCCTGTGAAGAAAATAATACTCTTCACGCTTTATTTATTTATAACTTTTATGAATTTAATAATTGTATCAATTTAATGTATAGGGGAAGGTGGGGTGATTTGTGCATTTTGGAAGTTGCAAAACCCCTTGTTTCTAGAAAACCGTGGAAGAAATTGGAAATGTGACCACATATTTAAGAAGAGCCATCCATTTGACTCATCCTGTAAAGAAGGGAGACACAAGGAATAAGATATAAGCACATTTAAGCTCAAAAAACTGTGTTTTGCCTTTCAAAGTAAAATTTCCATGATCAAGGTTTTTTGATTATTGTGTCTGAACAATTATAGACACGTTTGAAAACATTTGACACATGTTTTAGTGCTTTGGTATGCTACACTTTGAGTCTATATAGTTAGCACAATGTCAACCCTAAATTGCTGCATCATGCCTATTATCCAAAATTCTGGGGATGGGGTGATTTGTGCGCAAGGGCCTGGGTGAGTTATAAGTAAGTAAGTAAGTAAGTAAGTAAAATGTATTTATAAAAGCACATTTATGACAGTTTGCACTGTCCAAAGTGCTGTACATAGTGCATTCAGTAGGTAAACAATGAAGGTAAAATAACAATAACCAAAATAAAAGACGAAAGCCCATACATCCACATAAACACAGATAGTAGTGCAGAGGTAAGTAAGTAGTGAAGAGGTTAATGGGGAGGAAACACCAGGGTGTACATATGGGTTTTGAGCCTTGATTTAAAGGCAGTAATGTAGGGGGAATCACATTTGTCAGGCGGCAGTTGGTTCCACAAGCACGGAGCAACTAGTGCAAAGTACATTTCTGAGAGTTGTGCCAGTGGCATGGCTGTATACGCTGGTCACCAAAAGAAAGTGATTGTCTACAGTAGCTCAGAAGAGAGTGACATCTCAATTCCACTTAACGACACCACTGATGAGAGTTCAGATGGCCAGAAAGATGATGATGGTGACTTTGTCATTGTGACACAATGACGCACAAATCACCCCACTAGGGGGGTGATTTGTGCGACAAGACAACTTTTTTTTCCGAAAGCTATATTTCTTAAACAGTTTATTCCAGATCCAAAGTTTTTATTGCCAGGGATGCACAACATCCTGAAATATATGTACATATTTGAGTTGGAGACTTAACTGTCAAGGCCTCACTTTAAAATCACTTTGAGTAAAAAGTTGCACAAATCACCCCACCTTCCCCTATGCAAGATTGTGCATTTTGGCAAATATTTTTGATTTGGTATTTTTCCTTGATTGAAATCTTTTTAATCCTACATTTGTTAATTTTTAGTCGTTGAAAAGTAATTAAATTCTTTAGCAAACACGTTTTATCTACTTAAATTAACTTAATAAGGGATTTGATAAAGAAACTAATAGATTCTCTAACTCACATCCTGTTCATTCTAGCACATTGAGACATACAGTTTAAAGCCTCCTTTGTTTGATTTGTAAAAGATAAATCATTTGTGGGGATATATTTTGTTTCTTGACTTGATCAATGTCCTTACTTTTGAAGTATTTGCTACTCTCAGTCAAGCTGATAAAAATCAGAGCTGTTTGACTTCAGGCAGCTTTTTACATCCCTCAAATGCACATGGCTTCTCTCGTCTAGTTTAGGAGAAGCTCATCTCAAACAAGTGTCGTGATTTTGACAGAGAGCAGACACAACTGGGGAAAAACCCCTGAATTTTGAACATTCGGTAGCTGACTACTTACATTTTTGGTCCAGTCTCTTTAGTGTCATTGTTTTTGTAAATGACACTGATATGGACCCAAAGGCGCCTTTTGAAATACTGCACATTTGCAGAGTAGCCTAGTATTGTACTAGGAAGAATACGGACAACACCTGAATGCTCATTGGCAGTGCAAGACTCTGGTCAGATTCTCTGAAACCATTTATCTCCTTTTTTCCCCAGCTTCTGTCAGATGCAAGTTGTATTTTCATGTCTCCACGGCATCTTTTCTCCTGCATGTGTTTTTGTTCTTGCCTTTGGCTGATGGATTGAAAGGTTGTTGAGGCCTAAGCCAAATGGATTTTTGCTCTGGACTGAGGTGCTTTACTGAGTGGAATTTTCTACCTGCTGGGAAGCTGTCAATATGCCAAACTTTTATAAGACTGGCTTTGATTTGTAAGTATATTGTACTCAACCTGTCAGTACAGAAAAGGTCACGTGTGTCTATCGGGTCAAATCACTCAACAATAATAAATTCTACATGGAGGGATTCAGAAGTGTATTTTAGCATTTATTTATAGATGACACTCTCCACACATACCTTTCAATGCAAACCCAAATCATTATCATAGATAGCATAACTGTCTGGTTTTATTTTCCATTACCACTTTTACAGCGCAAATCGCACTATACAGCTTGTTTGAACCCCACCGGTTGAAAACAGCAAACGCAAATGATGTACGTGTTGATTTACATACAGAGCGGGGAAATGGAATCAGATCACAAATGGACACAGAAGGCGTGTGTGTACTGCCACGTGCGAACACACGGACTGAGAGCTTTCCACTTGCGTTCGTATCACTCGAGCCACACGTTAATACCAGGTGGAAAAAGGGTTACACACATACAGTGGAAATATAGAGCTGTGTGAACATATATAGCTCCCGCTAGATGAATGGTACGTAACTGATTGATTTTTATTAATTTGAAATAAAAGTAATATTCCTGATTAGTCTAGGTGCTGGGAAAGTTTTGTATGCGCTTCATTTAGCGGAGAATATCTCAACTGTTATAGACCAATATGACACCAGTGAACAACGTGGGAAGTGTGACAAAATCTCTATCCGGGGCGAAAGTCCTGAAATTGACCACAATAGGTGACACTAGTATCACACTAGGGAATGGGACTTTTTTTTCCTTTATAGATATCTTCATACATTTCTACAAGATTAATCTTCATATTAACAGAAATACTTTTTGAAAGGTATGTGTGGAGAGTGTCATACAAAACCTTCCCAGCACCTCCACTAGATGTCTTAAAAGATATAATTGCAAGACTGTTCACCTGCTTGGCATTTTGAGAGGCCAGAGCTGAGACAGAGGTTAAAGAAGGATTTTTGAGTCTAGTAGCAACTTTGATATTGATTATGCAGGTGCCATTTATGGTGGAAATGGTGAGGAAAAATTAATCGAAAGCCTTTGGCAGCAATGGCGCAGTATCTGGGTCTCTTGCTAGCCCATACTGCGAGTAGAATTTTTTAATTTTTTTGTTGGTCTTGGCCTTTTCAAATGGCAAATTAAAAACTTTTTTCCATTATATATATTCTGAACAGTGTTACCTGGATGAATGAGGGTGAATTCCAAAAGTGGCACCAGTTTAAGATCTGCTTGGAGACTTTATCTGTACATTTAATTTAAGCTAATATTAAGGACATTATCCCCATATTCTTGAAAGCATAGTTATATTCTGTTAATTTTCACTTTGTGTTCCATTTTATTGTCATCATTTCACTTGTTTGTTTTTCCATTCTGTCTGCATTTTTTGCCTCATCCATGCAGGCCAGTCGCTTTAGCCATAGCTGTGTTCTCAATTTCTCGTTTAAAAGTAATCTCCATTAAATCTGATCTACAAATGCAGTTGCTCCATTCTTACACATGCACTTGCTATTGTTGCACTCCTCTGTTTTCTGTAAAGCAAAGAAAAACCCTAAGGACAGCTGGAGAAAACAACATAATAACAAGGAGAACACTTCACTGAAGTTCAGTGAATAAAAAGAGGAGGAAAATAATATACAATGGCATTGATCCGGAGGTAAAATTCTGTGATAAAAACAAAAACCATAAAGTATGAATACTTTACAATTGGAAACATTGCTCTGATCGAGGTTAATTTGTTTTTCCATATTGAAAATTTGCCGTTTCTCCTTTTATCTGCACACCTTTCATGTAAAGGTCTTCTTTGGATTTTGGACCAAAGGTGGAATTGGATAAGCGGACGACTTTGTATACAAAAAAAAACAAAAAAACAATAGCAAAAAAAAAACACTTGCACTATGCATCCTCCACTCTGTTTCTGCTTATAAAAAACTAGATGAAAAAAGAAATTAGAGAAAACTAAAATGGTACTTTTTGATTCCATTGACCTCCAACTTATTGGGGTTTACACCGAAGTCTACCTTCATGAAACCGGCCACAGTACATGTATATAGATACCAGTGTTCAAGGGGAAAATGTGTTTACCCTAGGAATTCTCCTTCAAAATCTTGAAGGAGAATTGTTGAAATATATACCGTATATCATTAATGACATTTACAGCACAGCCATATTTTTCTTTACATGTATATGCATATTAATGTTTTGTTTGTAAAGCAGTGGTAACATTACAAAACTGTTCAAAGAAGATGGAAGATTATCACTTCAAAATGTGAATCTCTGCAACAGTAGTACAGGTGTACATGTACTGAGTTCTTTGTTTTGGCTTCAATTAGATAATTGTTTTTAACGATAAACAATTTTTTGGAGCATTTTTATGCTTTGGAGATACAGAGATGAAATGGGGCATGGTGGGGAATGACATGCAGAGAACAACCACAAGCTGTATGCTGCTGCTTCTGAGGAATGAGCCTTTATTGGGGGGGGGGGGGCACTCTAACCACTACACCATGAGCGCTCGCAGGCTTTCTATAGATTTTATTTGGCTGAGAAATCAATAATATTTTTCAACATCGACAGCTGTGCCGGCAGTAAAAGCAAGGAACCTCCTGACACACTGTGGGCCTTTTCGGGCAAGACAAAAACTCTAATTTCCCTGCCTCATTCACTGAATCTCTTGCTGTTTTTAACCTATTCCTCCCCAGACATCTCCAAGTCTCGATTAAGCAAAACAAAGAAAATGTCACTGTCGTTTTTTGTAAGGTTCCTCTTTATGTGCCATTACGAGCCACAGCACCAGCTCACACAGTCAGTGAGGTAAGAGGACATCAGTGACAGCTCCATCTTCACTATTGGTACTTTTCCAACGCATATGTAGCTCTTCTCGACTCGACTTAGCTCAACTTGGTTTTGTAGCAGGACGGGTCGTTTTCCACTGCAAAAAGTAACTCCTGAACGTGGGCGGGGTCGTCATACAAAAGGGGCAGAAATCCTACTCCGGAGCCAAGTAGCAAAGCAGAAAGTACGAGCAGTCGTACTATTAACTGAGGACTGCCGCCCGCTGTGATCAAACTTCATTTGAATCAAAGTGCGGGACCTGATAAGCCTTTGGCTTCTTCTGCCACCCTTCGGACGATACCACAAAGTAATATTTGTGAATATGCAAAGAGAAAATTGTGTATTGTGTGTAATTGTCCGGAAGAATAATAAATAAATACATAAATAAGTAAAGTCTTTTTGATATAAAAATAAGCTTAATTTTAAAAACGCTGTCCATATAGGGGAGAACGGGGGAATCTGAGGCATCTGGTAATGTGAGCCACCCCCTGTATCTAGGCAACGGAAAACATTTGTGGTCATGTGAGATATACGTTTTCAAGCCCCTCTCATTTCCCCTTGGCCCTGAAAGAGAGGACCTCATGGTGCTGTGGTAAGCATGTTTTCTTTCACCAAAATAGGTATTTTGCATGTAAAAGTAAATTTTCTTGCTGTCAACTTAATCAACTGTTGTGCCAAAGCAAATGTATTCACGTAGAAAAACTTATATCATACGTGTTGATGAACTACCAACATAGGAAACCATGTGATGCTGATAACTGAAGATTAGCCTGAAATGCTAAGAGAGGTAGTTTTTTCTCAAATTGTGGTGGTGGGGGAAAGTGAGCCAAATGCTGTGGGGGAAAGTGAGCCACTGTCTCACTTTCCCCCACCATAAGGCACAAGTTAAGTTTAGTCCTAAACATATTTTAATGTAATATTACATAACATATTACATGTTGTATTTTAATGTCATACACATTGTAGAAAACCCATCATGCCAAGGAAATACACCAGGAAGACGACCTGGGGCAACCACACGGAAAAAGCACCTTCTCATCTTTCCCTGTAACCTTCAGGGGCCGGTTTCCCGATAACGTCCTCTCTTAGCGAGCTACGAGGACTCCTACGTTATGACTTACCAAAGTTGCTTACCTCTGTAGTCGTGGTTCCCGAACGGTGTCTTAGGAGAAACACTCCTTAGGCCGTTCGTACACTGCTGAAATCGGTTGCTAAGAGTTCGATTATCCATTTCCTGCTCATTTCATGCGCAGCTGCATCTGTATGCTGTCTAATCAAATCTACCCGTGCATTTCTAGTGTAATATAAAGTCATAAACTAGTTTGTTGAATCATCATCTGTGTTTTGGAACTCTTGTTTTATAATCTAAGTATCTTTAAGAACACTAATCACGTTACTTGGTGGGTCAGTAATGAAACTGAAAGTAGACATAATATCGCCAATAGCCTATATAAATAAACAGACGGCCCAAACAGCGTCCAAATGAGCTAAAATCCTAAATACAATAAACAGTAACATGGCACACTTATTTTAAGGTAAGCTCTAATTGATTATTCATTCATTTTTTTGCACGTTTACATGTTTTGAGGCGGAGGATCCGACGCACTCTGCCCGGGCTCAGCTGACAGCTCGGTGTGGAAAACAGTGCGGAGGTTCTAGTGTTATTAACCATGTCGAACATACTACCATAGCCTATACTAATTTAAAAAAAGATATAGAAAATATAGAAACAGCGGAGGAGATGAAGATTGTTTACAGCAATTATTTTCATCATGAATGACTTGTGGCAGTTCCATGCGCAACAGGGATGTGACTCGTGTCCGTTTTACGCATGGTGCTTTACGGAAGGAAATGTGGGTGTTTGTATCTCTGGCGATGCCACAGCGATTGCAGGGACTTTCACTTGTGTCATTAAACTTATACATCTGACTGTATTTCATATCACAGGGACACAGCGATGACTGTATTTAATAACAAACTGATAAAAACGATCCGACTGTAGGCTATAGTGTATCACGTATAAAGTATTTTCATATTGAGGGACATCACATCCATTCAGTTAATGCTGATTGTCAAGTCAGTTAGATGACTAAAAAGTAGGCTACTTGTTCAGATAGTTTGAACACTTTGTGAATCAGAGTTAATGGTATTCTGCTAAAATATATAATAGCCTAAGCCTACTTTAAATATACGTGATATACACTATACAGTTGGATCGTTTTGAACAGTTTGTTATTAAATACAGTCATCGCTGTGTCCGTTTGATATGAAATACAGTCAGATTTATTAGTTAAATGACACAAGCGAGAGCTGAAACATCCCTACGGTAGAGCTAAGAAGGCTCTGAGGGCGCTCCAGACCAACGTATGACGTACGAAAGAGATTCGTAGCAAAGAACGTTTCGGGAAACAGGCGAAACGTTAAGTAGGAACTCTACGTAGGGGTTACGAATGACGTAGTGTTAAGAAGGCTCTTAGAAGGCTTTGGGAAACCGGCCCCAGGGCTGGAATGTAGAGTAGGCCTAGTTGTAGAGTATGACAGGCTGATGTTATAATCCAGTTGGGTCTTCTCCTGTGTTCTGAGTCCCAGGCTGTTCTCGCTGGTTCTGATTTTCCTATGCTTTGACCCCCAGACACTAGCTGGCTCTAAGTGTCCTGTGTTCTGACCCCATACTGTGTTCTAATCTAACTGGTTCTATCTTTCATTTGAATCTCATTACAACCTTTTGAATTATAATATGTTGTATTTGATTTTGTATTTTGTTCAGAGTTACTTTCAAGTGTTTAGAAAATTTGCTTTGCTTTGACCAAACCCCATCATTCTTTTACTAGTCCGACATTAGTTCTGGAATGTGTGACTAGCTTTCAGGATTCTTACTGTTACAATATGTGTTGTTATGGTAGTTTCAGAATGGAAAAAGTAGGTGGATCAGTTTACCCCACAGCTGGGGTAAAGTGAGCCACATCACAACTTTTTTTAAAACAATCATATTTTCACTGCCCTTTGTCTTGAAAAAATTCTCCTAATGGAAAATGAACAGCTGCAGAATTTCTATGGAGGTCCATTCTTAAAAAAAAAAAAAGTATTTTGCTTTAAAATATCGATGGCTAGACGCACAGTCATTTCTATCGCCTTTTGCATTGTTAACATTACATGGAGGAACCAAACAGTGATAAGGATTTACCAAAAGCAAATGCAATGCAAACTTAACAACGTTTTGCCTCTGGTGCTGCAGAACCTTAGAAAAGAGAACACTGGTCACATTCCACCAATCAGATTCAGAGATAATGCGTAATATTCACGCTCTCTTTGGAGATAACTGCCATACCTTGAGGGGAAAGAAATAAAGTAATTTTTATATTTCTCAGTTTATGATTTTTTTGTATGCAAAATAAGTAAAGCACTTATATTTTGATTTGAAGTTGTACTATTTTAGGCAAGAGATTTAAAGTAGAAAAAATGTATAGGAATTTATCTAAAAATACATCTTGTTGCTGCCTAGATATTTCAGCAGGAGATAAAAAGGTGCCTTAGATACAGGGGAGTGAACATCCGTATGTGCATAAATCATCGCACCAATAACACAAAAGCTTATATAGAAAGAAAAACAGGGTCGCCCACATACTACTCAACAGCTGTATTAAATAGTTGAATGAGTAATCCTTAATGCTGTGATGTAATGAACACATGCAAAGGTTTAGCTGTGCAGCACATCAACTGATTCACTGAAAGTATGTGGTATGTCCACACTGACTTCAATTAAGTCCCTTCAGTAAGTGAAAACTATTTATGTTACCCCACAATAAGGAATTAGTCTTAATCAAATGTAAATGCAGTCCGGCTAAGAGAGATTGTGAAAAATACATCATCAACCTGGAGATAATTACTTAGTATATGTTTAAAAAAAACAATGAATGGAATGATATCGCATGTAAAAACTATGAAATACAATGTACGAACATCATCATTTGGGGCGACCGTGGCTCAGGTGGTTAAGCTGGTTGGCCAATGATCCTAGGGTTGGCGGTTCGATCCCAGCCCGGCCACTTGTGTCATGGTCGTTGTGTCCCTGGGCAAGACACTTCACCCGCCTTGCCTCGTGTGAATGTGTATGACTGCTGTATGTTTGAGGTGGTGGTCGGAGGGGCCGATGGCGCTGAATGGCAGCCTCGCTTCTGTCAGTCTGCCCCAGGGCAGCTGTGGCTACTATGGTAGTTTACCACCACCGGTATGACTGTGAAAGAATGGAACCTGGAACCCTGTAAGCGCTTTGAGTCACATAGAAATAAAGCGCTATATAAATCCAATCCATTATTATTATTATTATAACAATAATTATGTAAAAATGACTGTTTGGTTGATGTGCAACTACACCATCAAACCCCCATTAAAGGGGACATATTATGAAAAACCAAACATTGCAGGTGTTTGGGCACACTTTTTAGGTTATTGGGGTCCATACCAGCACACACAAGCTTCAAAAAAGACAAATATGTCAGTTTCTTCTGGGATACTTAATTACAAAAAGGGGGGATTTGAAGGTCTGTTCCAAAAAACACCGACTGATGACGAAATTGGTCGGTTTTCATTAACATAAATACTCCCACGGGAAAGCTCGCCAGAAACTCGGCAGTTGATTGGCAAATCAAGACGCCCCGTTGGTAACCACACACACACACACACACACACCTGGAACTGCACCTGCTAATGCAACAACAGAGCAGAAGCAAGCTGCAATGTTAGCTCATCCTCAAGCTACCATCACACCCCAGCCTCGAAGCAGACCGGGGCTGAATGGATTTACTTCATTTTTTGTTAGGCTATGCCCAGCAAAGGTTGGCAATCTAGTGTGATCTGCCGTCATACTGGAGTGTGGAGGAGATTGTGCCTGGAAGACTGAGAGACACCATCTCTCCTCTGGAAATGTAAGTAGTCCTATTTAAAAAAACAAATCTGTCCGTTTAAGAGTTCAATGTGTGTAATGTGCTTTGATTTATCCCTCCAATAATAACCAACGCCGACTGAAACAAGATAATGCCACTGGGTTAAGTAGTTAGTGTTAGCGTCCGCTAGCTTAACCGTTAGCTTTATGCTAATGGTTAGATCTGTGAGTCTGTCCATGACAGCCCCTGTGTGAAAAACAGACAGGGAAACTGTTGGAAACTGAAAAGTATTTGTTTGTTGTTGACAGTGTGTAGTTATGCAAGCAGTCGTGGTACATGCAGCAGTAGGCCTATTACATCTCCAGTGTTTATGTACACTATAATAGACAGGAAGAATAGCCTACTGTAAGTTGCCTCTGCTGCTGTTTGTTTCCTGTCCATTATATTTCAAAAAGCACACAGTATCACTCAGAACTCGTTGCTTCTTGGGCAAGGGCTATACTGAACTTATTAGTAGCCTATATTATTTAATAAACAAAGAAAAACATTTTTTATTAGTTAGTAGCTTTGCCATAACTACAGATGCATGATGTATATTTCAGCTAGGCTACATGATATAACATTGAATGTTTTACAGATATGAGTGACCTGATGGACCACACTATCTGTTCCATCAGAGGAGACTGTTCACTGGGTGGGACAGGTGGTCTTCTTCAGGGCCTACCAGCAACAACTGGACAGTTACACACAAGTTATGGCTTTGCTTCTGTTTGATATGTACACTTTATATTTCCATTTCACTGGCTATGAATAAACTGCTTTATTTTTAAGTATGGTTTGGTCTTTTTAAAATGTAATGATACTGTTTCAGTGGTTGACACTAACGGTTGCCCGCTTGCCCGGGGCAACTGAAAATAATGTTTGGGCAAGTTGAGATTGCTTTTTGGTTGCCCGGACGGGCAAGTGGATTTTAGAGGGTTTGTCTGTAGTCTAGGCTATGTATTCATGTGTTTTACAGTCTGCAAAACATTTTTTTTTCCGCTAACTCACACAAAATAGATCAGCTATATTCGCAATTGAGCAGCAGTGCGCGGGAGCCAGCAGCATCATGGTCGCTCTTTCGCACTCGATCTCTCTATCTCTCTCTCTCTCACACACACACTACACACACACACAGCCTGTGTGCGCGCAGTTTTGCTGTCTACGTTCCGAAAGCCGGCTCTATCTTACGGACCTGGTTCCGCTATATTCAAAACCCAGAAATCAATAACGTTTGAGCTTATCGATACCGCTATGGAGTCCAGTAGGCTAGGTCACATTATATAATTTTAAATATCGAGTCGGGTCATCTTCATCTAATTAGGCCTACTTCAGCGTATTATTCCATCACTGGACCGCATCATGGACTGTAAAACTGTTCTACCTTCGACTGTCTTGAAGAAACTCCTTCCACCCGCTCAGTCTCCAAAAAAAAAAAAAACTCTTGTCTGCTGAGCCGCTGCCGACGGGCTCCGCACCGTCCATCATTCATTCAATGCAGCGGTGATCAACAAACGAGAGACTGTAGCAAGTGACAAGTCCCGCAGTTAAAAAAACGGATAGTTTTTAAATCCATATTAAAATCTGCAGGATAAGACCTAGTTAGCTAAAAAAAATCGCAAACGGTTCAAATGTGATGTGTTCAGGTCGGCTCAGTAAAATGATTATTAGGCAAAGGTCAATAAAATTACATCATGATGTGTTCAAATGTAACATCAAGAAAATAAGAAATTTGAGTTTTTCGCGGGAAGCTTGAATAATAGCCTACAGTTTGGGTAAAAAAACTTGTTTTCCCAGCAATATAAACTAAATAGTAGGCCTAATATATGAATTATGACATGCTTAAAGTCCTATCCAGAGCTCTGCTCATCTTGTAAGCAATTAAAGCAATAATACCAGTTCTCTTTAAACAAAATAATAGAAAGGTATTGATAAAGATTTGGATTGTGGAGTCTTTATAATGGTATCAATATGAATAGAAATTAATGATCCCCCTCCTTACTTACAGTATAACTGGGCAATAGTTTTAACATGGTGGACTTTAATAATTTTATGGCACACAATCACTTTTTGGCACAATGTGACCGTTTTAAATAAGTAAAATTTTTCTGTGGAAGCTAACATTCAGCTTGACTCTGAGCTAGACTGAGTTTTCTGAGCCCCTGGGCAAGGTGCATGGCAAAAAGAGGCCCTTTTCACGATGCTGCAGCAGGACCAAGCGCTTGGTGTTGTGTGATGTCATGATATAGGCTTACATGAATTGTTGTTCGTTTTATGTGGTCAGGATGAGACAAGTAAGCAGTGTTTGCATTTAAGAGATAAGAGATCGCTAAAATGTATAATTCAATTAGCCTATATGTATATATCATTGTTTAACAGTTTTTTAGTTTTTTTTGGGCAAGTGAACACAACATTCGGGCAAGTAAAACATTACCTGTACTTGCCCTATGGGCAAGTACAGGTAATGTTCCCTATGTTCCCCTATGGGCAAGTGCATTTGAAACCTTAGTGTCAACCCCTGTGTTTTATAAGAAATCTTCAGAGAGATAATGGTTGAATTAAAAAAACGTATAAGTCAATGCATGTAGATCGGTCAGAAAACTAGTCCAACATCCTGACTATGAAAATGTGAGTTTCAAGTAATCCTTTACTACACGAAGCAAACAGTGACAGTTAGCAACACAATACATTTAACAGTAAAACTTTATTATGAATGAGTGATCACAATACAAATGAGTGACCACAATACAAATGATACATTATCTATTAGATATTGAAAGGGTGTCAGATAATTTGCAGCTCTACGGAGCCCCTAAAGGGACATGGAGGGAAAAAAAAAAATGTTGGTTGAGAGAAAAAAAAATCAAACTGGAGATCTCGAGTTTAAAGTCGCGATCTCGAGTTTAAAGTCGCGATCTCGAGTACAAAGTCGAGATCTCGAGTTCAAAGTCGAGATCTCGAGTTCAAAGTCGAGATCTCGACTTTGCCTTAAAACATCACTCACCGTCACCAATGGTCCATGCATCAAAGGCATATCAATTAATGTACGGGAAACCACACAACAGTGTCATGGAGGACTACTTGGAGCATTCTTTTCTCACACTAACACCAAACTACAACCTATTAGGCCTTAATCTAACGTTTATTATGCACATTGGAGAGAAAAGTGACAATGCTTCACTTCATTTTGGCGCACCATGGACAGAGAGCGGAGGTCTAATTGTCAATACACACACACACACACAGGCCATATGAAATTCAACCGGATTATGCAAACTTTCTATTTTTCCTCACTTGGAGAGAGAAAAAGCGCTGTTCCTGTGCGCTCTGGCACTACACCAGCTGTGCCCGCCGTGAGCCTCAAACTGTGTCTTAATAGAAAAGATAACTGCAGGTCATATGACAAAACTAGCGATTGGACTAAGTTAGTAAAGCCTCATTCACACTTTCAGCCTTTCCCAGGAAGAGATCGTGTGAATAAAACAGTCTGGACTACAATAATAATAATTAAACAAAAAAAGCACATTTTTTTTCTCTTCCGTTCTGAGGGAAGCTTTCGTGCGTAAATGTGCCACACCGCTACATGCCTACCTGTTTGTCTCTGTGTACAAATGAAACAATCGATCGCTAATTATAATTATTACTGTTAAATGTATTGTGTTGCTAACTGTCACTGTTTGCTTCGTGTAGTAAAGGATTACTTGAAACTCACATTTTCATAGTCAGGATGTTGGACCGATCTACATGCATTGACTTATATGTTTTTTTAATTCAACCATTATCTCTCTGAAGATTTCTTATAAAACAGTATCATTACATTTTAAAAAGACCAAACCATACTTAAAAATAAAGCAGTTTATTCATAGCCAGTGAAATACTTTATACTCGAGATCTTTACTTTAAACTCGAGATCCCGACTTTGATCTCGAGTTTGATTTGTTTTCTTTTTTTTCCCCCCTCAACCAAATTTGTTTTCCCCCTCCATGTCCCTTTAGGGGCTCCGTACAGCTCTGACTAATTATTTCTATACTTTTTTTTAACAAAAGATAATGCCTTTCCAGTGAATCTTGACATGATGCATTCCTTTCCTGCCTCATTGCTGTACATGTTTACATTTTACCTTAGCATGGCTTCACAACCAAAGCTTTTTCACTCCACTGGGTTATAGATCATTTCCAAGTTTAGCCTGTAGAGACATACATAAAACGTTGTATGTTACAAGTTAGGAGGTTTTTGCATAAATACTTCGCTCATATTCTGTTATTGACTGTGACATATTTAAACTGTATTTACCAGAGGATAATGTCAGGGAAACCAGAAATCTTGATGCAATTTTCACAGTGTTCAGCTCAGACTCCTGCCTGACCAGGTTCAGTTGTAAAGCTTTTGGTTTAGAAGTGGTAAGTGTGCTGACATTTGCTGTAGAAATTAAGCTAAACATCGATCTCCATGCTGCATTGGCCAAAAGTAAACAAAACTGACAGCTGGGCGTGTGCCATGCCCATGTAGGTAGGTATAGAGTAAATGAGCAGGGCAGTGCATGCACGGCCATGTAGATCTGACCAGTCAGAGCAGACTAGGATTTTTGCAAAGGGGGGTAGATGTCAATACCAACCTTTTGAGATAGAGAGCAGAAGAGGCTGGAAAAGGCGATGAAGAAATGGGTAATGGTAGAAAACTATTGGGTTTTTTGAACAATAAACCATTTAAACCTTTTCTAGTAGACCTCGGAAATATACATTTAAACCCGAGATTTTGCACAATATGTCCCCTTTAATATACAAGAAAACTGTTTTTAAACAGCTGAACACTGTAGGGACCACTGTGCATGAAAGTAAAAAAAAAAGGATTATTATTTTTTTTTAATCCTGCTGAGATTTCAAACATTTGAATCTAATGAATCAGTTTAGACCTAGACCTGTCATGCTGTGATGTCAATGTGATGTCACACTGCTGACTCGGAGGATCTCACTAGTCTTTATACGCCATCTGACGAGGCCTCCTGGGCAGTACAAGTCAGCTTCTTTAAAGTGGATGTCTCCTGTCGCCTGCCCACCATGTTGACAGAGCGTCTCTGCTGCATGTTTACGCCACATGGAGCTGTTGGCGTCGCAAAGCTGTCACCTACATCTCTGCCTCTACCGCCTGTCGCTCGCCTCCGTTTGGACTTCTTAATGATTCGGCAAGGGAAAAAAGCACACGCAGGAGGATGGAAAAACAGTCCTCATCCTTATCTCGTAATTACGAGATCTTTTCTCGTAATTACGAGATCCTGAGTGTGCTAACGGCTACATTAGCTGTGAAACTTTTTTTTATTGAGTGAATGCTCAGCGCCACCGTATGTTTCCATAGGATTTCTATTATATTATTTTCTGTCATTTCAACACATTGTGCAAAAAGTATGGCTTGGAATTCAGCTCTCATACAAAAACGTAAACAGACAAAGCCAGTGCAGGTCATATGGGTTTGCTGCTCTCTGCCCTTTTGTCGCCACGTTTAACAACTCACACTTGTGTGGCGTGCATGCGCAGTGGCACAGGAAATACTAATAGTAAATACCAGGGGTGTAAAGTAGCGAATTACATTTACTCGCGTTCCTGTAATTGAGTAGTTTTTTCGTGTACTTGTAATTTTTTAAGTGATTTTTAAAGAGGACCTATGATGCTTTTTGACTTTTATGACCTATAAACGTTGTTATGATGATTCATAGTCATGCTTAACCATACTAAATTATCAAATAATGACTTACATGCATTTCGACATATTCCCTGCTGACCATCTGGGGTGTCTGTGCAGAGCACTAAACACTATTCTAGCCAGTCGAGAAGTCACGTCTTCAAAGCGGTCTACCCTTTCATAATTTGTGACGTCGCATAAAACGTTGTGACGTCTCCACGCGGATGTTTCCATGTATGGTAATGCAGTCACTTCCCTGTTCGCGTCTGCCTCGCGCCCTTATAGGTCCATGCTCGCGCTTCCCGCCACTGAAAGTATTCCGGAAGGAAGGTAACCAATCACAACGGAGTGGGGTTTGCAGGAGGGGGGGGGGGAGCGGAGATGGCCGAAGCACAGGCGGAGGGAGCCGAAGCACACACACTCAAGTGTTGACAGGATGTGCTGGATCGCCAAAATAAGAGAAAGAGCTTCCCGAAAATCTACATAGTTTTTTGTGATGTGATTCGTGTCAGGTTGCTCTATAGCAGTGTAAAACAAGAAATTAAGACCAGAAAAGTAGCATAATAGGTCCTCTTTAAAACCTATACTTTTACTTTGAGTATGTTTATTTTGAAGTATTGTACTTCGCTACATTTTATATCACCTGCGTTACTTAGTAAAAAAATAGATAGGCTAACGGAGAGAAAATAAAATAAATATCGCGGGGGCTTTTATTTTTACGGCACAATACCGGAAACTAACACAGTGAATGATCGACAGGAGGAGAGAACACAATGTAACTAAATGATAACAACAAACATTGCTTCCCTCTATCATTAAAACAAAATGATCATAGGTAAACTCTCATTGTACCGCACGTGAAGACGTGAAGGCTTTTAAATGCGGCGAACCTTTCATCCAGCCGTGCGATCGGTCCCTCCCTCACCTGATAGTTTGCTTTCAGTTTAACTGTGCAGAGTAGGATGGAGACGGTGCGTGTTGCCGGGAGCTTTGAAAAACTTCCAGAAGACGGCAGAAAGTCAGACTTTGGTCGAGATGAAAGGTAAAACTAATAGACTGAAATAATGTGCAAGATATGTTACGCGCGGACACGCGAGTCATATGACATGCGCAGCGCGCCAGTGAGAGAGAGAAAAAAAAGGCATATGCGACCCTGCTGCACCTCAAAACATCACGACCAATTAGTTTACTCACTTTAAGTCGAATCCAAGTGGTCTATGACCAAGCAGTAAAGGAATAAAAAACACAGGAGGTTTAAAGCTCCTTGACTCTTGCCACCACAACTGTCATCAATTAAGAACACTGTAGCCTACAATGCAACTTGTTTATCCAGCTAGCTCCATGAGATTTAAATAAAATGTGCCCTCACATTCCTGCTAGCAAAAGAGTGAATAATTGTCTATAATAATTGTGATTACACAATGTCAATCAAAATAATCATGATTATAATTTTTGTCAAAATCGAGCAGCCTAACCTTGCAATGTCCATGGTTTAGATCAATTATACAGAATTACATTATTAGAACTACAGCTGCAGTCTGTTTAGGTCTGTAGACTGGTTACATTGCCATTCCCCCATTACAGACTAT
Organism: Hyperoplus lanceolatus; assembly: GCA_026929865.2. Lineage (NCBI taxonomy): Eukaryota > Metazoa > Chordata > Actinopteri > Uranoscopiformes > Ammodytidae > Hyperoplus > Hyperoplus lanceolatus. The sequence goes on from CM049409.1 coordinate 16,812,978, forward strand.
TTGCTCCATATTTGCTTATCTAAAGTATAATGACACGGTATACATCCATACATGTGTGGCACTGGTGACATTATTTGTTTAATTTGTGCACTTTATATTGTAAAAGTGTTGCATTAATATATATATATATATATATATATATATATATATATATATATATATATATATATATATATATATATATGCATGCCCTACACAGAAGAGCCCCCCCGCCCCCTCCCGCTGTTAAAAAGTAACTAGTAACTTGTACTTTAAGTACATTTTAAATCAGCTACTTTTCCACTTTTACTAAAGTAAAAGTACTGGTCTAAAAATCTACTTAAGTAAAATTTCATCCAAGTAATCATACTTTTACTTGAGTAGAATATTTTTGTACTCTTTCCACCTCTGGTAAATACTAGTACATTTTTATTTTTTTAAAAATCGATTATTAACTTTTATGAATCGATTCGGAATCGTTCGAGAGAATCGCGATTAATTGGAAAATCGATTATTTTTCCCACCCCTACAAAGCATTGTGTCTGCACGTGTGACACAATCGCTTGGATCTCTGTAAGCAAAGAAAGATGCTTCAGCCAACTGATCTCCCCTCACTTCATTTATAAGTGTACCGCTCACACTAGCCTATACTTATGTCAATACTAATCTAGTAAAGGGAACTCTGTCAACATATTCACAAATCAATCATTTTTACTGTACCAATTTAGAGATTTTAAAAGTTAAAGTCTCATATTTTACTTACAAATTCAATAAAACATTATTTATGCATAAGTTCTGCTAATGACTGTTGTAGTTGTATTAATACCTGTGCCTGTGGGTTCTGAAGATGTGAATGCCATACATCAAGCTCCCTTAGCTCAGTTGATAGGGCGTCCCGGCCCAGGGGGGACGCCCTCCAGGATTACAAAGATTGAGCTTGCCGTGATTAACATAATTCCAACTACCCTCTCCCATTTTAATAATATTTGAATTATTAAGAATCGCTTTAAGTAACAAACATGTAGTTATTCCACCATAATAAAACAGTTTCAAAGTCAATCTAATAGTACAATAACTTTAAACCGGGATAATGGTGTTTGAGCCATTCACACAGAGCGCCCCGGTTGCCTGCTTTCAGCATTATGTAACTCTGGTAGCGGGCCCTAGCAGCATAATGATATAGTTTATAACCATATCAGTCAAAGGATTTGTACATGTTTACATTTGATCTTTCTTGTACATCAGGGTAGGTAACATTAAGAGTTTGACATACAGAAAAGTGAGCATTGCGGTGATTTAGGATTTTCCAGCTTTCTTTTGAACATCTGAGTCGGCTCATAACAAAATGTCTTCTGACTGTTATTACCCTGGTGCTCCTGTGTTTTTCAAGTGCTCCCTGTGGCTGCTTCAGCGATGGAAGCCGTATCGTCCTTTTTGTGAAAAAAAAAAAATTGTGTGATTTTATAAGCTGCAGAGAAGCAACACTAGTCCCAGAGCTCTGAATAAGAGAGGATTTTCAAGAGCGGTGAGGGAATAGAAAGAGCACAGGGGAGAGAGAAATGGAGGATGTTGAGAGGAGCGAAAGAACAGGCGATGGGAGGTAAAGGGGGAACAGAAGGAAAGAGATCGATGAGCTGTGGTGGGGAGGGAAGGAAAGTCCAGCGGAGAAAAAGGAGCAATCAAAGACACACGAGAGGTCATTTAGCAAATCCATTGAGATCCTTGGAGACTCCTGCCAATGTCAATGTCAGAGTTCTTGGGGTAGAGCAGAAGCTCCGCCTGGACGCATTCAAGAGCAAAACCCAATGGAGGAGATTGTGGACGCAGCGGCCACAACAGCCACAGCTAAATGAAGAATTATAGTGTGCCAGTCGAAAGCTTTGATTTGTTAATCAAGACAAAAAGGCATGAAGTGGAGCAGACACTTAATTTATAAGGTTAACAAACAAAAGACTCCCTGAATCACTCAACTTTCCAAAAGCCTGTAAACAAACAAATCACAATAAATCAGGATTGAACTTTCTTGAGGGCTAAATCATGAGGTGTGAATGAGTAGGCTGTGAAGGCCACAGCATTGTAGCACTAAAACAAATCACATTTGATGCATTGGTTTATTATAAAGTTTATCCCGAACATAAAGTCAGTTAAGATGAGAACCCCCAGCTAAAGCTCCAGAGGAATAACCACTTTAAAAGACTTTGGTAACCATAATAATCCATCAGTCCTGTCAAGTTCCTGCTGACGGAGACAAACAAGGCAAACAGAGTGAGAGTGATTCAAGCATCTCTTTGCTTCTGGTTTTACTTCACTACAATTTTGTTAGTCTATAATTGCATTCACACTCATACAATTATATGACACTCATTCTAATTGGACTAATCTCTGCAAAACGCCCAGCCTGAGTGAGACTGTGAAACCAGGGACAGACAGTTTGCAGAAACACTCTTGCAAACTAAATAATTGACAAATGCAAATGACCTTGCTCTTCAACTGTATACCTCATGGCATAAGATTAACAATAATCTACAGCAAAGCTCCATACAGAAATTCGACAAAAAACTAAAAATGTCAACGTAATGGCGGTACTAGAGGTAAAGTCAGGGAGATCATCAAAGTCATAGGTCTCATGTACTGCGGGACATAAACGTACACAAATGTAATCTATCCGAAGGTAATGTATCCAATAGTTGCTGACAAATTTCAGTCTGGACCAAATTGTTGGACAGACTGATTTCATAATACTATTAATATGTGTATTCAGTTTTTCCCCTACCATTATACAGGCCTGGCGGGGCCGCCAGGCCAACGGGACCCCCCCCCCCCACCCACCAGGCCAACAGCAGCCTGAAATAAAATAATTTATTTATTTTTTTTCCCATCGATTCCGTAATAATCATTTGCGAGCGTCTGCGCGGCACTGTCGGTCTACCCCTCGTGTGCAACTGTCTTTACAACCTCTCGTTTGATCATCCCATCATCTGATCTCTGTGTGTGTGTGTGTGTGTGTGTGTGTGTGTGTGTGTGTGTGTGTGTGTGTGTGTGTGTGTGTTCTGCGCGCGGCGCGATGCGCGTGTGCATTCGGTGCGCACTTTTTGACACGGAAGCCAATGAGCAGGAGCATGACTAGCAAGCAAACAAAAATAAAACCAGCACCTGCTCTATGGAGATATTAAGGACTCAGTAACAGGGATGTTGAACTGGACAACACAGTCTCACTCCCTACTCGTCAAATGTGTGACGCATGGCCAATGATCCCTGGCGTCAAGTTCCAACGAAAAATGTGTACCCTTTGCATTGTTTTTCAACGAGGGGGTCCGTCAGATAGACGTTCATGTTAATCCCTCAACAACACAGTCTGTGTTGCACCAACAGGGGGCGAGATGTTTTCCCGGCATTTAGTGAAATGGTTTCATAGCCATTTTTAATATCTATTATCCGAATGGGAAATGCAATATTTTAGGACGGATTCACCATCAAACGAGTTTCTAATTACATTTTAACGAGAAATATACCTTTTACTTGCATAATCTTCAGTCAGTGAATGTGTCTGATCTTTAGTTTGATAGTTATTAGGAATATGTTATGGTCTCGCTTGCCACACGTTTCAATGACGTCAGGTTGCTAGGGAACATTGGCTAGGGACGCTGCTATCGCTAAACAAGCAGCTCACATGTTTTCCGCTGTTGTGTTAATATACTGTTACTTTATGTAACCTTTAATGATATCATCTTATTAGAAACACATATATCTGAGTGCAAGGGTGACGTGTTGTTTAGATTTGTGACAGGTTAGCCTGCTGCATCCACATCCTTCTGAACAGTTGTTAGCATTAGCATAGCCCGGCCGAACAGGAAATGGTAACAGCGAGGAAGGAAGAAGAAACCTGCTCGCGGAGTCAAGAGCTCACGTCTGTTTGCATGGCTAGAGGACCACCAACCATGCTACCAACAGGGGGCGACCATTGATGTCAATGTCAACATTACAGCAAGCAAAGAAAAAGATTAGAATCTTCCGATCTGGTAAGTTGAGCATGCGTCAGATGCTGTTTTAATTTATTAATATCTTTGTTTGAACGGGGTTTTATAAGATTTTTCATTGATGTTGTCATGCTATATATATGTATGTAGCTGTAAAATAGAAAGCAACTAATGTTAGACTTAGTTAAAAGGTAGGATAAGGTCAACAAGTTCAACTATAGCTTTTTACTTGATAGCTAACGTTAGCTGAAAGGCTATATATATATTTTTTTAATTTTATTTAAACATTGTTGTGTACAATGTCAACTGGACATACATATACTGAAGGTTGATAAAACTTAAACAGCATCTTCGTAAGTGGTCATTAGTTGTTTCTAAAAACAATTCTATGTATTGTCAGATGACAATAAAAAAAGCATAATATATAATAATATGAAAGTATGAGCCTTGGGACAACATAGATAGTTAGCCTCAAAGAGTTTCAACTATCTAGGCTGATATGGACACCTAATTTATTGATTCTATTTCAGAAATATCATATTCATGAAACCAAATTCTCCAATTCTCGCCTCTCCACCCGGGATAGAAATGTGCTTATACAGTAGGTACATTAAAAGAAGTGCTCAATGAAAATTAACCTGTAAAAATTATCTAATGTTGCTTGGATTTTGCAACATTAGATTATTTCCCTGTTTTTTTACTATAATTAAATTTTCATATGGATGTATGTGTTGTGACGAAAAGAGAGCTGAGTCGTAAGGCAAAGCTTTCGATCTACCGGGCGATCTTTGTTCCTACCCTCACCTTTGGTCATGAAGGCTGGGTAATGACCGAAAGAACGAGATCGCGGGTACAAGCGGCTGAAATGGGCTTTCTCAGGAGGGTGGCTGGCGTCTCCCTTAGAGATAGGGTGAGAAGCTCAGTCATTCGTGAGGAACTTGGGGCAGAGCCGCTACTCCTTTGCGTTGAAAGGAGCCAGTTGAGGTGGTTCGGGCATCTGGTAAGGATGCCCCCAGGGCGCCTCCCTAGGGAGGTGTTCCAGGAGCGTCCAGCTGGGAGGAGGCCTCGGGGAAGACCCAGGACTAGGTGGAGAGATTATATTTCCACGCTGGCCTGGGAACGCCTCGGGATCCCCCAGTCAGAGCTGGTTGAGGTGGCCCGGGAAAGAGAAGTTTGGGGTTCCCTGCTCAAGCTGCTGCCCCCGCGACCCAATTTCGGATAAGCGGCTGAAGATGATGATGATGATGAATGTGTTTTATTTTTTTTTAACTTAATTAAAGCCAGCGTTGTAATCCAGTTAAAGAAATGTGTTTCCTTGTCAATTCAAATGTAAAATTAATAACAAAACAGATAAAAGAAATGGCACTGGTTATCTCAAGTTCTTAAACCTTTTAGTTATTCAGTATTTATGTAGTAGTATGTAGCATGATCTTCAAATCTGAATTCATATTCTTTCCGTTCTCTCAACAGGTCCCCTTGTCCTTTCATCATTTACCTTAAAACTTCAGCTTCATTACAAAACCAAAACAAAGGCTCTTTTAAGAGCCACGTTTGTCTAGTTAATTGTTGTCTGTCTCAGGTTCTCTGTTGTTCTTTCTCTTTCGCTCCTCCCCCATCCCCTACCCCTTTATTGTTTTTTGTCATTGTGTTGTCTTGTTCATCATGAGTGACAACTCCAATGTGGAGCAGCTCATTAAGGAGGTTGATGAGCTTGTTGATCATTCTATATTGAATGATGAACTCCAGACCTTGGAAGGTTTCATCAATAAGATGGAGGTAGAACGGGAGGCTCCACCATCCACCAGCCATCAACCTGTCAGGTGGCTGAAGAGGGACAGTGATGGAAATGTTGTCTATGACAGACCAAGATCATGCCGAAACCAAATGGGTCAGTTTTCTTTTTTCAGTCATATTACTTAAAGGAGAACTCCTGCGATTTTTCACATAGATCTACAACGATCTAGATTGTTTTACCACTTTGAATTGAATACATGAATCAGCCATGGGTCTGGTATAAGATATGAGGTTTTTATTACATATTCATCCAAAGTGGTATAAACAAAACGAAATTGGGCTAATACAAGCTTGTATCAATTTGTGGAATAAAATGAGCTGGTCAAAATGTATGGAATTGTAATGCTGTAAAGATTGATTTGTGTTTTATTTTCTGCTACAGCTAGTCACAGCTAGCGTTGAGAGAACCAACTACTGTCCTCCTGACACTATTGGTATGTTATTTATTTCGTCTATTAGTTCATTGTGCTTATAAATTCTAATAATTAGAATGTAAATTCTATGTTTTTGTGACAGAATAACATGGAATTAAAATGTGCAACATCCATGTTGCACATTTTAATTTTGTTTTTAAATATGATGTATTATTTTAACAGAGTCTTTCCTGGAATAGCTAAACCACTCGCAGGGTGATGACTTGAATAATCAGGAAACAGCACCAGCACCACCACAAGCTTCCTCAGACTGGTCTACCCGAAAAAGTCTCCTCTCAGAGAGGTGGGCGAAAGAGAGACCCCGGCTGGTGAACACTGTGGTGGCACAACAAAATGTGGAAACTCGGATCTGCCAACAGTGTGGCAGCAGTCCAGCTGCTGTCCGTTGTTGTGACTGCCAACCACACCCATTCTTCTGTGCTGAGTGTGATGTCCGTATACACAGAAACCATGTGTTCCACAACAGGGATGCAACAATAGCTGGATTCTTTCAGCCATTGCCTCCAACAACCTGTGTCGTGGAGGGGGTTCTTTCCCAGTGTGGTAAGCTGTAGTGTCCCATTTAGTGCTGCACAATTGTTGTAATCCCAGTATGATCCAACGCAACTGCCTAATTGTATAATCTGCCAATAATCATGCATAGGTAAATTTCTGTCATTTGACTTTTATATTCACGTCATCCTCCTTGACTATGTCACTTCTGGTTGGTGGGTGTGCATAGTGTGTGAGGGGTACAGAAATTCTGATTGGTGAACTTCAGTTGGTCAGGGGGTATTATTCTTGTACGCTTGCTGTGCTCACCTATCAGGGGTGGCAAAAATTAAAGAGACATTTGTATATTGAACTGAATCAAGTCATTCACATTCAAAAAATCGTATCGGAAATCGTAATCACTTTATCTGTCAGGAAAAACGCAATTGTGTATATTCCCCATATTGTGCAGCCCTAGTCCCATTCTCAGATTTGTTTATTTCAATAACTTCACAGTATAATGGGCTTCACAGGAATATTTTGTGTACTTTCTCTGAAACACTTAATGACCTTATCTTAAATTATTGATTTTTAAATGATTACAGAATACTTCCCAGTTAGTACATAGGATGATGCATGTCTTTAATCCCTGCATATGTGTCTTTCAGTGTGTATTGTGCCGTTGGAGATGCCCGAGAAAATATGTTGTTGTAATCCGGGATCGTTGAGTGTCAACACAGGAAAAGTTGTTGCTGTGGTTACAATGAATGGTAAGAATAAAATGAACTTGGGGGAACCCATGGTCATTTCCTTATCCCACCCCATAGGGCTCTCCCACTCGCTTCCTGACACTTTTCATTGTCCTATTTGGATAAAAAAACAAAGCTGTTCTATTGACTTTGTAAATGTGTCCTGATTCATTTCTATTCAAATATTTCCAATAGAGGTATTATATACACACTACTTTAATAATTTTTATATGTTATTTTACTCACATTTTCATTTGTGGAAGTGCAGTGAATCATCTGTTCCTCCCGCACCAGCAAACACCTCTCTCATCCCATATACAATGTGTTCTTGATTTTTTATATATTTTTTTTTCAGGGCGATATCTCTGTATACCTGAGATGAAATGTGAGGCATGCAAAGCCACTTGGAGCGCTGGAGTCCATGACTTGGTCCGTAATGACTACTGGCCTGCTACCCTTCCCTTTTCCACGGTGTACTCTACAGATGTGTTTCATTCATATGAAGAGTTGAAGATGGCAGCACCAGGACTTTCCTGTCAAGCATTTTTAAGAATGCTTGATCAACGAACTGTCCGCTTCGGCCGTGTGAGTATTAGTGGTGGGAATCACTAACAACTAGTACGAGTATAGCAGAATGACTATGGTGACATTATCAACACATTGATTATTATAATTGGAGCATGGTGATGATATCACAACAGTGATTCAGCTGTACTCAATACATTGATAGAACATCATCTAAGATTCAAAGTCTTTATGTAAAAACTAGGGCTGTCAAACGATTAAAATTTTTAAATCAGATTAATCACAGGATTCTGTGGATTAATCACGATTAATTTTACCATTCGAAATATGCCCGAAAAATTTGAATTTTCTCTGTATATTGTTGTATGAACGGAAAGATAAAGGACAGAAGGTGGATATGTACATTTAAAATTAGAATCTAACAAATCCATTTTGACTGGACTCCCTCTTTATGGCCACCTATCCACCCGATCCAAAGACTCTCTACCCGTCTCTCCCCACGGCAAATGTAGCTTGGGGGAAAAACAGAAACCCTCCTTTGGGAATGCCACCAACTGACATAAAATAGCCAGCCGCTCTACAGAACCTGGTCTCAATCCTACTCCAGTAGGTATGGTTGAATCCTTTCCAATCTTTAACGCAACATTACTATCTCCTCAAATGCTTTTTTAAGTTGTGGCTTTGAAATAGGACACCTGGAATATTGTCTTGCTTTTAACAACACATATGTTGCACACAGCATGGTTATCACGCATGTCCTGAGTTATGTTGCCACGTCAGTCATGCACTTTCTCTAAAGGCCAGGGGCCTCATTTATAAAGCTTTGCGTGGGATTCACGTGGAAGTTGGCGTACGGAAGAAATGTAGGATGTACGTGCGAACAAAAATATTCGGATTTATAAAACAGTGCGCACTCACGTCCTACGCCTGTTTCCCTTTATAAATCACAATCAACTCTAAATGTGGCGCAGACTTTGCAGGCTTCACGTACCGCCCATATTTACCCATACATAGTCATCGACACGCCCAAATTAATATCATTTACTGAGTGCATGAAGGCGGTAGTGGCAATCGCCGACTGAAAGGGAAATGGAAAATAGACTCCACACGGTGTGGATCACTGCGGTCACCCCGAAGTACCCGTTGGAGAAGTGGCGACCAGGGAAAATATAGTTTGGTGGCAGTGTGAGCGTAAAGGCGTCAGAGTACAGCCTGTGGCGATCTCTGTGAACACTGTGGCCGAAATAAAAAGATGCGATCCGACATAAAAGTGGACGCAAACAAGTGCATATCCTCACACAACAGTGTTTGTGCCACGAGCGGGGGACACTGAGACCCCCCATGAGATACAGATTCGGAGAATTCATCCCGGGGCAGTGGCGGGCGGCGGAGGGTTAATAATAAACTTCACAGTCCCTTTCAAAACACAATTGCGACGTGCTTAAACTCAAAGAAAAACACATAGATAAAACGGACTAAAAGCCGTGAAAAATCACAGTAGCCTATATGATGTACAGTAGGCTTATCATTAGTGTATGAAAAGGTGCACTCCTGTCTGCCTGACTGAGGCATCGAGAACAGCGTCAGTGTAAAAGTAATAGGCTGTATTCCACCTCAATATTATCAGAATTAATTCCACAACATGCAGATAGGTTATTCTAACTGCAGAGCTTATTCGAACGCTATTTTGTTTTTATTTGCACTCATATAGCCTATCTCCGTTTGTAGGCTATGTAAGATCCTAATTCGTTTTGTTTTTGTTGGTATCACTCCATGGAATAATCCGTGGAGGCATTTGTTCATTAGTTGTAAGAATGGCTTCATCCGTTTTGCAAAGGAACTCCCAATATATGATAGACCTACATGGCTTATAATAGGCCTATCTGGATTCATTTTACACAAACACATTCGTTCTCGCACTTCATACATGTGCCGACGGAGTCGCCGTTTCTCCTTTCTCCACTTTCTGTGCGTACACATGGGTCAGAGTTTGCGTGGAGGACCGCACATCTCCCGTCAAGTTTGGTTTTTATAAATCCCAATATTTGCTTAGAAATTGGCGTGCGCCCTCTTCTGGGCGTATGCAACGTTTATAAATGAGGCCCCAGGACACACCAGTCCGACTACCTGAAAATGGAGACTGCCAATTCAGGGAGCTCCAGTCTTCCCGTCGCGGCCGAAAAAGTGCAAAGAACACACCAAACCGACTGCTGACTTTCCGTACGCTCTGCGCTTGCGCGGGACATAATGCCTCCATAACAGCAGGCGGCGCTAATCTGTATTGTGGCCTGAAAAAATACAGAAGCCGGAAATGATGGGACGGCTCTCTAGACCAGGGGTGGCCACTAGGTCGATCGCGATCGACCGGAGGGTAGTGTGGGTCGATCGCGTGGCATTCTTAAAAAAAAAAAAAAAAAGTTTTTTTTTTTTTTTTTTTAAACTATGAAAGAGCGAACGAGCCGCGCGAGCATGCGCCGAAGTTCGGTGGAGGGAGAGAGGACACCACTTTCTATTTTGACATACAGTACATATCAGTTTGTTAGCCAGTGAGCTAACCAAAGCTAATCCAAGTCAAGGAAGTGGAGAGGCTTCTGCACTGTGACAAATTCTACTATGTAAAATACAGCCAGAGAGAGGAAGACTGTTCAGACAAACAGACCACCACATATTCTAGTGCAGGGGTGTCCAAACTACGGCCCGCGGGCCCGCTTTTTATTGGCCCGTGGCACATTTTAAAAATATAATGTAATATGGCCCTTTTAATTTTTAAATAATTTAAATGCACTCATTATATTACAGAGAAATATGTCCCATAAAAGAAAAAGAGCAACAAGCCCATCCCAGAGGACCCTGCATAATATTTTATTTTAAATATATATTATGGAAAATCCATGTGTCTTTCTCCAATAGCTTCTAATTCATCTGACACAGTGTCTCCATTTTTTTCATGCAAAATTCTTAATTTCTCTATCAAAGTGCACCAGATTCATGCATTTCACTTTAAAAACTTAAAAAAATCTCCCGGGGGGGCATACCCCCGGACCCCCCTTGGAGGGGCGGGATCTCGGATGGCTACTATTTTCACCCAGCTGGACATTGGACGCAATAGCAGAAAACACTGGGTGTATCAATGGTATTTAACAAGAGGGGGAATGTATCTGTTTTATGTGCAAGGAAAGTGTTGCTGTGAAGAAGGACTTTCACTTTTATTTAAGAAGTATTGTATTTATTGGAGACTTTGGTTGTATGAAGCAGTTTTTTCTTTTCTATACTGGAAAATACCTTTAGGCTGCAATTCTGCACATTATTCCTCTTAACTGAGAACCGTACCGTACAGAACAGAACCGTGACTTAAAAACCGAGGTACGTACCGAACCGTGACCTTTGACCCCTAATAGTAGGTGGTAGCTCACTTCGACTTGGTCATTTTAAAAGTAGCTCACAAGCTGAAAAACAGTGCTCTAGACCATAAACATAGATAGAAATACGTATTTATATTTATGGACCATAAAGAGCACCATTTTTAGCAGAGAGTGTCGAGCATGGTGTCGAGCAGTCAACAAGTGTTGATGCATGCGAATACTCGCTAAACGAAACAAACAAACACATTAAAACGATGGCTAACTGTTGTTAGCTGTTTGTGCTACCCGCCTCACTTCCGGGCTTCACTGATTCGCTAGCCCTCCACAAATCAAATTGCTCCAACTGAAAGACTGCCCGCCGCCAATCGGCTCAAAAGAAGCCCGACGACATCTACGACGACCGATTTCACGGCACACACCAAACAGATTTGTGTCCCCGCCCCCTCCCGACTCTACGACGGCGATTATCGGGCCGGTGTGTCCTGGCCTTAAAATGAACGCAAGGCACTATGAGTGTGAGATGCAATATTCACATGCAGGGGTGGTAGTGCAAAGTAGGAGCATGTTATCTACTTACATAATCATGCAAGACTGGTTTTATAGTGACTGGGTCTGAATTCTGTGATCTGCCTTTAGTAGGGATGGGAATCGAGAACCGGTTCTTGTTCAGACCCGGTTCCGAGTCAACCAATTCCTTGGAATCGTTAACATGCCTGCTTAACGATGCCGCTTATCGGTTCCGCTCGTAGCAAATGCGTCATGACTTCAGACACGTGCTGCTTTGTTTTGGTTCAGAACGCAGCAAACATGACGTCGAGGCAGAAGCGCTCTAAAGTGTGGTTGTATTACACATGAAAAGGCAACAATACTAAAGTTTCCATTTCATCAAATGACTCGTGCACAAGCAAGCGCGCAGACAGCGATCCTGACGGTTGAACGTTTAAACGTCCGCTGCCTTACTCGGCACCAGAATTGCCCATCACTTGGATTTGAACATACAATGTAGGCTATATGAATTAATGTGTGTGTAAGCCTAGGTGTGGGAAAGTGAAAGAGGGAGATACATAAAAAGGCGAGAGCAGCATACAGACAGGAAAAAAGGATTTCTTATTCGCTTCCAAAGGCCCGCTGTTTACTCTCGTTCAACAGCTGTTAAATGCCTCCTTGAAGCACGGCAGTGGGGACGAACGCAAAACAACACACAGCGGGACTCGGCGGTCCGGTGGTAAGGAAACTTTAACAATACGCTTTATAAAGACAGTAAGACACACTTAAAATAACGCTCTCTGCCCGATACAAAAAGCTCTGCCTTGGATTACTTGAGCGATCAATGTGTATAAAACCATCCGCTACGTGTCTGATGAAGGGACATTATATTAGCCTAATAAACAGCGCGGTGAACATAACAGCGTACATTGTAAAGCTGAGATGGAGCGGTGACTCCTTGTCGTTGGCGTGGTGAAGAATAAGCAAAGTGATACATTCTCTTAAAGCCTTTATGGCGTATTTATTCTCTTCTTGAGTAGCCTACATGACTGTCTACTGTGCAGTCGTGACAGTTTGACCTGAGGCGTTAACATAGTGACATCATCACGTTGGCCTTTCAGAGTAAGGGCGCAATCATATAATAACACTTAACATACATTAAAGATCTCGTATCCTTCCTGAGAGGGCAAACATGATAATTGTTCTGCATAAAAAGAGTTGGTATTATCTTTTCAAAAGACTTATTTGTATTTGTTCTGTCAGTTGAATTTTGTTTCAAGTGCCAATGAGCACTGTTAATATTCCAAAAGGCACAAGCTCTTCCTTGACTGTTTTAAGTATGTGTTTTTAGTTTGTAGGGCACATAAGGGCATTTGGGCTTAAAAACCCAAAAAAAAATTGTCTGGACCAATTAATGTGAAAATTGACAATTTCCTAATCCCAAAGTAGCTTGATAATCTTTCAATGCATACACTAGACACTTCTAATCAGATATTAAAGAGAGTTAATACAAACAAACTAATTTGTACATATTCTCTCACCCAATGAGAATCGATAAGAGAATCGATAAGGAATCGGATCGATAAGCAGAATCGGAATCGCTAAATTCTTATCAATTCCCATCCCTAGCCTTTAGCAGAAAGAGAGTTCAGTAGCACGCATAGGTTTTATTTACAACGTAGTCGGTTGTAAATGTAAATAAATGTACATGAGCGCCTTGTCAAAAAGAAAGTCTATTCCATGCATGTCAGGCAAATGACAAAGAAATAAAAATCATATGTTACACCAATGCCATCTATGCCTACCTCAAATTCATTCACTAACAGATTACACTTATTTTTGTAAAAGTAAGTCCTTGCCGTATCACACAATATTAATGAAGGGGAAGCAAATCATTCATGCTTAATGAAATATGAGCTTTTCTACTTATTGCAATATGGGCAGAGTCCACCACTCTTGCCGAATTACGATTTTTTAGGACCCCTTCCGCCCACTTGCTGTCCAGGGACACTGTTTTGGAGGTAAACTTTTTTTTTTATGGCAAGACCTGTGAAGCAACTGCCGCAGGTTTTACGGCTCACCTGGGTTGGTAAACATATACCAAAGTGAGACATAAGATCCACAGTCACAGAGAATAAGTACAATCAAGATACAGAGTTTAATTTGGCTGTATACAGGATAGAGGCACAAATGAAGCACAATGCCATTCAGAATATGCAGATCGTGGCAAAGGATAGATAATCATACCGTGTAAGTGGCAGAGGTATGAGACACTCAGGCTACTCTAATCAATGATGTCTATGGCATTTGGTGCAAAACAAGAAATAAAAATGTAGATCAATCCAGACATCTTACATTATCCCTGTTTTGGAACACAGATATCATACAAAGTCATTTAGTAGGAGCATACTTTAGTGTCCACGTGACCTACTAATGAGAAATGTAGAATATTAAACCACATGTTAGAACATTGGACATAGGTCTAATGCTCTATTCCACTTGTCCCTCACCTGGTTGGGTTCTTGGCAGGAGGGGCAGGGCCTGAACTTCTTTCGAGCCATCCGTTTACGTTATCTATCTATACAGGAGCATAAGGTGCATAGAGATAATTTGGCAACTTCAAAGGAAGGAGAAATACTTTCAAGCATATACATTTAAACAAAAAATAAACACATACATCCATATGAAAATTTAATTATAGTAAAAAAAACAGGGAAATAATCTAATGCTGCAAAATCCAAGCAACATTAGATAATTTTTACAGGTTAATTTTCATTGAGCACTTCTTTTAATATACCTACTGTATAAACACATTTCTATCCCGGATGGAGAGGCGAGAATTGGAGAATTTGGTTTCATGAATATGATATTTCTGAAATAGAATCAATAAATTAGGTGTCCATATCAGCCTAGATAGTTGAAACTCTTTGAGGCTAACTATCTATGTTGTCCCAAGGCTCATACTTTCATATGCTTTTTTTATTGTCATCTGACAAGACATAGAATTGTTTTTAGAAACAACTAATGACCACTTACGAAGATGCTGTTTAAGTTTTATCAACCTTCAGTATATGTATGTCCAGTTGACATTGTACACAACAATGTTTAAATAAAATTAAAAAAAAATATATATAGCCTTTCAGCTAACGTTAGCTATCAAGTAAAAAGCTATAGTTGAACTTGTTGACGTTATCCTACCTTTTAACTAAGTCTAACATTAGTTGCTTTCTATTTTACAGCTACATACATATATATAGCATGACAACATCAATGAACAATCTTATAAAACCCCGTTCAAACAAAGATATTAATAAATTAAAACAGCATCTGACGCATGCTCAACTTACCAGATCGGAAGATGCTAATCTTTTTCTTTGCTTGCTGTAATGTTGACATTGACATCAATGGTCGCCCCCATGGTCGCCCCCTGTTGGTAGCATGGTTAGTGGTCCTCTAGCCATGAAAACAGGCGTGAGCTCTTGACTCCGCGAGCAGGTTTCTTCTTCCTTCCTCGCTGTTACCATTTCCTGTTCGGCCGGGCTATGCTAATGCTAACAACTGTTCAGAAGGATGTGGATGCAGCAGGCTAACCTGTCAGAAATCTAAACAACACGTCACCCTTGCACTCAGATATATGTGTTTCTAATAAGATGATATCATTAAAAGTTACATAAAGTAACAGTATATTAACACAACAGCGGAAAACATGTGAGCTGCTTGTTTAGCGATAGCAGCGTCCCTAGCCAATGTTCCCTAGCAACCTGACGTCATTGAAACGTGTGGCAAGCGAGACCATAACATATTCCTAATAACTAGGGGTGTGCAGAGACGTCATTATCTGTATCTGTTCAACCAACAAAATTATCTGTATCTGTATCCGGATACACAAGAAGAAGTGGGCGTGGCATATACCGGAAGTTTCTTTTACATTAGCCTACATTAAAGGAAGTCACACCTACATTGATTTTCAACTAATATTCATCGTCAATGCAATTGTTGTCCCTTCAAAGCATCAAATTGATGTAATGTTGAAATATAAGTCAAAAAGTCAGATATATTTCTACCTTTTCATCTCTCTCTTCTTTGTTCTCATAATACGAAGAAATTCAGGGAACGAAAATATTGATAAATAACAGCCCAAATCTGTGCATAGGCTTCTCACTGTTAGTAAATGAGGGCCAGTGTTTTACTTTTAACTTAATTAAGGTCTCCCTTTAACTGGGGAAAATACAGCTGTATTTCATGATTTTTGTATCTCTATCTCTCCCTATCGCTCTTTTTTACATTTGTTTTACTAAACTAAGGTTTAGGAACAATCTGTATCAACGTGCCAATCTCATAAACCCTAAATAATATGTTAGCCTTTCCACAAAGCCATATGTGATTTAAATGTGTCAAGTTTGCAGTTTCCGATTTTTATTGTATAGGTCCTGAAGTAGGCCTAGGCGTCTACGCACTGATTGACAGCTGAAAAAGTACAGGTCCTAAGCATCAGTTTGATGGAAACGTTGTGATGTTTAAAAGAGTTTAAGCAGTAGGCCTAGAGAATGTAAATAGCCTACATCGGGGAAGGGCTGACGGTGACTCGGGGTGCAGCATATTCCATCGGTTCGTCTCTTCTCTGCCATAGCAGCGGGTTACGAGGAAACTCAAATAAAAACGGCAGCGAATGCGACCGGTAGAACCTTCTATTCGAGGGAAAGGGCGAACGCGCTGCGTTTATCAGTGGATAAAAAGAGAGAGACCGCAGGTCACGGGACGCGCCCGGTCCTCTCATGTCCACCGCAGAACAGCTATTAGTGTCATTCTACCCGTTGTGTCATTGAGGCGGAACGCGCTGCGTCAATTAGGCGCATAATAAAAAAATTAAAAAATCCCCGAATAATAACGGGACTATTCGGAAATTATCTGTATCCGTATCTAACTCATTATCCGTGCTTATCCGAATACATATTCGGATTCGGGCTCATCCCTACTAATAACTATCAAACTAAAGATCAGACACATTCACTGACTGAAGATTAAAGTAAAAGGTATATTTCTCGTTAAAATGTAATTAGAAACTCGTTTGATGGTGAATCCGTCCTAAAATATTGCATTTCCCATTCGGATAATAGATATTAAAAATGGCTACGAAACCATTTCACTAAATGCCGGGAGAACATCTCGCCCCCTGTTGGTGCAACACAGACTGTGTTGTTGAGGGATTAACATGAACGTCTATCTGACGGACCCCCTCGTTGAAAAACAACGCAAAGGGTACACATTTTTCGTTGGAACTTGACGCCAGGGATCATTTGACGAGTAGGGAGTGAGACTGTGTTGAACTGGAAAAAGTGCTGAGCAAAACTTAAAATCGCTACGTCGCCGTGGCAACACAACCAATCTGTATCAACAGCAGAGACAGCGCTGAAAAAACGGCATGCACTCGTTTCAGTAAGTTTACAGAAGTGCCACACTGCTACTGCCTTTGGCATTCTTCTCAGAAAAGCATTAATTTATTTTCAGGGGACATATTAATTAATTTATTGTTTTAACTGTTAAGTTATCTTGAAAACAGCAGGCCATAGTAGGCCTACAAGCTTTATTTTTTGTATTTTAAATGCTAGGCCTAGCCTACTTTATTTTTATGTTTTAAATTGAGAAATAGGCTAGATGAAATATAACGGTCGGAATAGGGAATTTGCCTTATGTAGCACACATGTTGATAGGCTAATCATGATGTGTAGCCTATGTTAATTCATTTATTTTCAACAAGGCTATTTGCATTAAAAAAAATAAAGACAAATTTTCAATAGGCTAGCTTCAAGGTGAGGTGATTCAGATTATTCCAGAAATGAGTACTAGACAGGACCTGTCTATATTAGATCTTAGTGGTTATTGTTTGTAATTGAAATCCAGGTGTTTTTCTTCAATAGTTACATGGCTTGTGTCTCCAAATTATTACAGAAAAGTTATAGGCACAGTAGAGCACAGAATTAAACAGATTTCGCCTCTCAAAGTGCACCAGATTGATGCATTTAACTTTAAAAGGATAAGGTTTCTTCTGCAGGGGGATGCCCCCAGACCCCTCTAGAGGGTCCATTCTCACCCAGCAGGATCTAAAAATCTTGTGAGAAACACCACATGTACAAACGTACTGAATGTGAAAGTATAACCCTATGCCCTAATTATTATTTGTTTTATATATTTTTTTTTTGGCATTTTTATGCTTTATTGTAGAGACAGAGTTGAAATGGGGCAGAGAGAGGAGTGACATGCAGAGAGCGACCGCGGGCTGGAATCGAACCCGGTTCCGCTGCTGGCCGAGGCCAATGGGGGGGAAGCCCTACCAACTGACCTAAGGGCGCCCCATGCCCTCATTTTTAACGGGGCTGTCAAAAGAGGCTCATCCCAAATGGGGTTCGTTTTGGTCCATTTCTTCTAGAAATTTGGTACGCACGCGGCGCGAGGCTACTTTCTTCCTAGCTTCTGATATAAATGAGTATCACTTTATGTTCAATAAACAGACAAAAAGTAAACTTGAATGAGTCTCATTGAGTGACACACAAGCTATGCTTGGGTTGTAATACAGCTGGACCCCCCAAATATCGCCTATATGTATTGTGTTTTAGGTCTTAAATTTCATTCAAGGTGGTATTAAAAAGGTCTTAAAAAGTCTTAAATTTGACATGCTGAAACCTGCAGATACCCTGCTTCAGAGACTACAGGCCGTATGCTCATAGGGTTGTACACTTCCTCAAAGGGCACAATCCCCTTTTATTTTACTTTTTAAAGATTTGTTTCAGTTAAAGAGGATCTCAGTGAACAGTGCTGTATTTCTGTACAGTTTTGGAACATATACTGGTGAAAAGATGACGTTGGAAGCATGTTATGATGGTTAAAGTAATAGTTAAAAGATATGAAGACATTTTATCAAAAATACTGGGAAGAAACTAGTGTGCCCATGACGGTCATACATGTATTTGGTTCTAAAATGACATAAGGTGTAAATATATAGAGCGCAACATAACGTGTTAAATAAACAAGTCCCAACAAGCACACAAGAGCGTTTAGTCATGTTTATTTGTTGACCTGCTGCCCTTGACTACTAGTGTTTGAGCTAAGCTAGCCTGGCTGAGCAACCTTAGCCCATCTCTATATCAAACATGCACGGTGAGTAACAGGAACGGTTTCTGTCGCCTTTTCTTGAGCCGGAGAGTGAGGCGATATGGAAAGTTATTACTGGGACTGTAACAGCACAACTCAGATACCAGGCAGGTAAAACACAATGTTCAGCTTTACTCACTGTCAGAAGCAGGCAGGGATCAATACCAGACAGACAAGGAAGAGAAAGCCTGTCACGTTAGGGATCAGGTAAAGGGGCAGAAGTCCAAAAGGCTAAAAGACAGGCAGCGAAAAGGGCTGCATCGCTCTAGGTAGCAACATCAATCTGACACAGAGTGAATGGGAATGGAGTCTGTGTACTGCAAGGTTTAAATAGGAAGTGGAAACAGGTGTGCAGTGGGGGCGGAGAATGGCAGCTGATTGATGGGAACCCAGGGTTGCTGCTGCAGTGCAGGAGGGAGAGTGAGGATCTGAAATAAAGAGTTAAGGTTTTGTAACACCTTCTTGGTTTAGCAGATTTAAATTTCAATGGAAGACAATATTCTGGGCCAGATTGTTAGGTTCGACCACTAGAGCAGGATGGATGATTAATGAAACAACACAGTAAGTTTAGTTTTATGATGTATTATTGAAAGATGTATCTATAACAGTAGAGATCTTCACTTTTCACATATATCTTTCTGACACAATAGAAAAAAAAAACTCATATAAACAAATAAATCACATAACCTTGGGCCCAAGTAAAAAAAGGAATAAAGAAAATGTACCCCGGGGTATTTTAACTCAGACCGTATGGTGTTAATCACACCAATAAGTTATGAAAGTTCTGTGTAGAATTCTCGTCGCATGGTATGCAGAAGAGTAATGGTGTGCGAATCCTACCACTAGTGCATTGCATGAGATAACTCACAGTCCAAAGAATTTCAACTCAATTTTTCATCACAGTGGATCCTGGTTCAGTAGTAGCTCGCCATCTTTGGATTGGATGTGGATTTCGAACATCAAAAGAAAACCTGACCAAAGGGAAAAAGAACAAACTGAGGCTCTCCCGCAGCATCAAAATGGTGTCCGCGTGGCGGCGCGAAACAACTAAAGGCAAAAGCCTCTATTAAGTACATTTATCAAACAGTTCACAAAATACATCTCAATGCACTTCAAAATGCACACAACCTCTTCAACATTAATCTAACTGGTATTGCTCTCATAAAATGTGAAAAACTAATTAACTACGTCGTGTAGTAATTTTTACAGACTCCATATAGACAGGCTTAAACAGCGGCCATTGCGGTTAGCATATGTTTAGCTTCACACGTTTATGATTCAGACACAGTTAAACTCACAAAAATAAATTAGATAGCTTCACGTCTATCCCAAAAGAACAACGCTCTGACAATTAGTTAGTTTGAGGGTATTCTGATAAAATTCAGTAAACAAAACAGTTGCTTGTTCGGTTGTAGCTCGGAGCATAAACGACAACGTGTGTGTTTCTCTCTCCGTCTCATCTCTCTTTCTGCGCAACTCACGGAACTCTCATGTAAACAACTACTCGCGCTTTACAGAGTTCAGAGTTCATACGTAAGAATTTCAAAATAAAAGGCACAATCAAGCTAACCTTTTCATACACTTAAAACAAAAAAGAGTTCTCTTAGTACAGCATTTTAAATAAGTATAGCTTTCATTAGCCCTACAATAAATGCTTTAGTAGCCCTTATATTGACAGGGTTACAGTATGTTAAAGGTAGAGAGAATAAAATGTGCCTACAGATTCAGGCTGATGTTGTAGCAGGGGCAATCATTTCCTCCTCTGTTTTACCCTTGTTTATAAGGGGGTAAAAAAAGGGTAAGTACAATGCCTCATGGTCTACAAGGTAATCCGCTCGCATGTATTTGATTGGTTAGAGTTTTGAGTAGAGGGACTGCGGCAAACCTGTGGCGGAGAACATATGTGATGACAACGACACAGAGTAGAGGTAGGAGTGTGCAGACGAGGCACACTCAGCTCCAATCTGAAAACCCACACGACTCTTGCCTCCCATTATTTGAGGGCAGGACCCTGGAGTATAAAATAGAGGCGAGATCCTCTGACAGCGACTGCAGACAATTTACTGTGTGTGCAAATCAGAATGTGTGTGTGTGAAACAGTACGTGTTAATGCCTTAAATCGACCACAATCTCTACTTAAAGTGTTAAAGCTTTAAAGAACACTGAATGTACAGTGTTTTACTTAAATCTCCACACATTTTCACATCGATATAAATCGGTTCCATCAGCCTAAATTGCAGGGCTACGGTAGAAAAAGAATGCCTCTTTTCCAAGCTGAAACTTCCAGAATAAGATAAGAGCCATTTATAGTATACACTTATCTCCAGCATTATATATTTGGCAAAAGTAATAGTGTTTGGTCAGACTACACCCTCTGAAAACCATTACCCCGAGAATGGCCTGATAATAAGTTTTATCATCTTTTGCAATCTTGGATGTGACTTCATTATGTTTAGTGAGGGTTCCTTAACATTTTAAACAGGAGGCAGGTAATGTTTCAAGTTTTAACAGATTAAGGCAATACTCAAACCTCATAGGCTTCTTTACAACATATAGAAGTCCTTGGTCCAATCATCTTCTCATTGACACACTTCCACTGTGTCATCTGTTCAGCCGTTTACATGATGTCATATCATTGTTATGCAGATGATACTCAGATTTATTTCTCTGCCAAACCCGATAGCCTTAGTCCAGGGGTGGCCAACCAGTCAGAGACTAAGAGCCACATTTTTTACTGTGTTACTGCAAAGAGCCACATCGTACACACGGGTACACATGAACATCCCCCATCCCTTCCTCATACACACACACACACACACGCACACACAGACCTCTGCTCAGTCAGATTTACTGTAAATGTCACAACCAAAATGATAATGCAGTAATGGCCTTAACTATGTTTCACCCGTTTCAGTTTAATTTTGTATTATTATTATTTTTTAAATAAATAATGCTTGTGCATGCTACCAGGCCCAGGGGCACAAAGGCTCAAGGGGGCCCTAAGCTAAGGTACTGATAACTTTACATGTCTTATAGTCAAGGAGCTCAGTCACTCATGTCAATAAAAGGTTCCAAAAAGGAATAGCCTAAATATAAGGAAATAAATCATCATGGGCCCCTCAACTAGTAGTCGAGAAATACAAAAGCAATTGTAAAGCAACAGCATTATTAGCTCTGTCTTAGGGGCTTCATGAGGGGCCTCTAAGGCCCCCATACATACAGGAATAAACTTTCTATGTGTAAATTCTATACTGTTCATAAAAAGTAGCTATCCACCCTTTATCTGTTGAAATGGGTCTCTCCATCATATAACATGGGTCTGCAGACCAATCTACTGTTTTTGCAGTTGCAGAGTAAAGGATGCTGCCTGCTTAAGAAAAATCAGAAAAATAATGTTCCTTCTGCAGCTCAAGATTTGATTTAGCCTCTAAATTTTCCTCTCTAAGTGCATCAGATTGATGCATTTTACTTTAAAACGGTACATATTTTCTTCCAGTGTGCAATGCCCCCTGACCCCCCAACAAGGACCAGGGTCCCTCCCACAGTGTCCCAAAATCATCTGGGAAACACTGACTTTCTTAATATGTTTTTTGCCAATAATTGTATGTATCTGTGCAGAAAAGTCAGTGTAACTGACTGGATAGGTAGGAGTGGGGGGGGGGGCTTTGAGAGTCTTGGTCCAGGGGCCTATTATCTCATAATCCGTCGAAGAACCAACTGGATTCAAAAATCTTTTTAATTTTCGCATAATTTATTAAAAAAAAAAAAAAAAAAAACGGGGGTCCCCACACTAGGACTTGAAACGGGCCCCCAGATCGTTAAGGCCACCCCTGTGATAATGACAGAACTGGACTCCTACAGTACCAAGACGACAGGCCAGTCATTTTCAACAATGAACATTGTGTGCACTGCCTCACACACAAACTCTCAGTTCAACCAAGTCCACAAACAAAAATATAACAATTTACAATAGCGTTTTTCTCTTACAATGCATGTTGCTTAGTGGGACTTACTTTTAGCATGGAGTGAGCTGAAGTGGCGCTGAAGATTTGAAGCCTTGAAATGCGCTAATGACGCCTGGCATATAAGGCAGAATGGCTTGGTATAACGTTCAACAAAAAATATATACTCTCCCACTCTGTTTCGGAGCGAACTTGACACAAATTGTTTTCTCACGGAAAACCTCCCTCCAAGCTGAGCGGGCAGTTTTAGGTTGTGTCCACACCAATCGTTTGCGAACGTTATGTTGCGTCCTCAATTAAACATTTGCGAACAGGCATACACATTAACAAAATAGAAAATTAAATAATAAACAACATGTAAAACGAACGTAAGAGCCGCATGAAACGTTTGCGAACATGCACACACATAGGCCCACACAAAAAAAAGTATAGAAAAAAAAAAATAATAATTATAATCACAGCATTTGATATGAACTGAAGAGCCGCACGAAGCAAGGCAAAGAGCCGCTGGTTGGCCTCCCCTGCCTTAGTCAATTGTCCTCCCTCCATGACTGCTTAGCTGCCACCAAAGACTGGATGTCTCTTTATTTCCTACACCTCACAAAGCTGAGGTTATTTTAATTGGACTGTATCTTGTCTCCTTCAGATCTGGAACTATTTATTCACAAATTAATTTTCTCCCATGTTGATGATTGTATTTCCGTCTTCACATGCATCAGTCAAGACGCTCTACTTTGTCTAAAACTAGAACAAAATGCAGCTGCCAGACTATTAACCAGAACAAGTCGTCGGTCTCATATTACACCAGTCATTGCATCCCTCCATAGGCTTCTGATGAAATTCAGAATACAGTACAACATCTTGTGCTATATATACAGATTTGCATTTGTATCATAGGCAGTATCAGATATTGTAGCTGGTCTTTCTGGGTCTGGTTGGGGGCTGAATTATTTACTGGAGGCAGAATAGATTTTGTGCTACAGTGCTGCTTGAAAGTTTTTAAACCCCTTGAGCCTTTTAAAATTATATTTAGTTTAACCATTATTAATTCATTTTTATCAATACAAGTATTTTTTATATGAAATAACAGATGTTTGTTTATCAATTCCACATCTTTCTTTCCCAGAAATCAATTATATATCTTTTTTATTTGTTTTAAAAATGTATTTCCGGAAAAGAAACATTTGGAATTGATTAACACACACCTGTTATTTAATATAAAAAATGCTGGTATTGATACAAATTAATTGATAATGCCTAAACAATTCCAAACGGCTCAAGGGGTTCACAAACTTTCAAGCAGCACTGTATATGCACATAAACAAGGATAGGAGTGGATGTGGCATTTGATAATAAATGTCAATCATGGGTCAAGTTTCCTTTCCACCCTGTTTACAAATGACTGTACCAGCCGTTCACCCATCAGCGCATATTTCAAATACTCCAATGACACTGATGTACCCGGGCTACTCAATGACAATAACTCTGTTACAGCCTGTCAACACTCAATTTCTCACTTCACACAATGTTGCACTGACAATTACCCCCAGCTGAAGGCAGAGAAAACAAAATAAGTGATCATTAGCACATGAAACACACCTCAAACTCCACCCCCAACTGTGGCTAAACGACAGAACATGTCAACTACTTCAAATATCTTGGACTCATTACAGACAATTCACTCAGATTTGATCATCACATGATTGCTAGCGAGCCGTCCCTATACTTTTTGGCGCCCTAAGCACAATTTAATTTTGCCCCACTCATTGTAACATACCACATCACTCTAAACCTGCTTGTGTAAGTGTCAAAATAATCATCTAAACTAAGACTTGCAAATCCATTAATGTGGTTCCTAGTGATTTCTTCGGAGAAACTTGATTTGTAGTGACATAGTCAATTCCAAACTGGTTGAAACATCCGCCAAGCAGCACAGTGGACATAACATATGGCTGCTGCTATATGAAAACAATTAGAGCACTTTCTTGATGCCACCTCCAAATGTAATTGATTTCACTGTCAGTGCTGCAAACTATCCAAGAATAGCTTGTTAAGATACTTATCACATTTTGAATTGACTTTCCTTCTTGTCTCCTTCATTTAGTTCACATTTGTTTTACTACAGCATCCTGGGAGTGCTTGTTTGCTAGGAGACAGTCCACCTAAAATGTCTATTTCTCTGTTTCTCAGCTTACTGTTCTCACTTGGCTCATTTTTGGGCTCTTTGAGACTAACCCTAACCTGAACCACTGAGCCAAAAATCAACATTCTACCAACTGTACACAACTGTATGTCCACAATCAAGGAAGGAAGTAAGTAAGTAAGATTGCTCGCAGGAGTTCAATTGTCATATTGTTATTGTCTTTTGTTCATAAAACAATATTGTCTAGTACCCTATAGCCAAGGAGCCCCAAATAACAGCTTAATCTTATCCTCACTTTAAGTTAATGGATAGGGCCAGATCTGACTACCTTAGCCATAAACAACATTATATGCAAAGAGAGCACTTAGTGTATCCCCTTCACTTCCTGTTTTTGCTTTACAAAACAATCCCTGCGTTCCAATACCCATACTATCTACAACTTAGTATGGTAGAAAAAAGATTTAGGATGTCACGATTCTTGTGGCCTACTACATCCGGCCGAGATTTTTAGTGTTGAAAACAGCATCCTATTTGGGTGATTCTGACCGACAATCCAGTATGCACCGGAAGTGACGTCACATCGATGGAGCCTCCATATGAAAACAGGGATGCGACAGATATAAAAGCCATCTAGTCATAGATTCTGGACTTATTTGGCAGGTGTTTGGTCCCCATGAACACACTGCCTCATCGACACTGTTGTGGGATGGTCATGACATGTTTTTAACATTTATGACTCGGATCAGAGTGATCAATTATGAAATGATGATGCATTAAGAAGTCACATTGGAAAAAAAGGCCTAGAGGATGTATTAAAATTCCTGCCACAGCATGAAGTGTTAACCCGTATTAATGAAATATCACACTGTATTTCACACTGAATGATTTAAACATGATCAGGAAGAGTGGAGTTTACAGACATCATGTTTAACTCATTCCTTGGTTCTAAAAAGTTCATGTTTTTGTGAAGTTATAGGTGCCCACTGCCCAGATGCAAATTAGTTAAGTGTTCTTGTGCAGCATTAAATAAGCAGTGGTTACTTTGTTTCAGGGTCATTGCTGGAGGTATTTGGTTTTTAAAGAACTGAACATTTCAGTTTTTTCACAGCAGTGTCATTAGCCGGCATCATGACAGTGATTCAGAGAAGAGGAAATCCAGATGAAGCGCTTCTGTCTCCACTCAAATCTCATTGAGCTCAAGGCGCAAAAGCCTAAACGGTTGTTATCAATCTCCTTGGAAAACATTCTTTGATGGATCAATTCCCAATCGTTTTCCATGACTTATATCAAACGCGTGAGTGGCTATTGGGACCTGCACAAGCGAAACCTCTGCTTTATGTTGTATGTGTGTGTGTTTGTATGTGATTCTGCAACATGCATGTGCAAGTGATTTTTCTTTGCGGTAGCACACAAAAGCACTGTCAGCCTAAAGGCGTAAATGATAGGATTCTCCAATCATTAGACTCACTTGCCCAATAATATTATTATTGATTTTGATCTTGAGCTACGAGGTATTGAATGCACCTACTTGTTTTTTCAACAGCAAACATCAGTAGTGGGAGCTATTGTTCAGCACTAATGACATCATTTTACAAGAGTGCCTCCTCAGTGCTGGACGGGAGCTGTACATATATTTATTTATCTCTTTCACAGGCAAATTGGAGGGGGGAGAGGAGATTACCTGTCAAGATTATGCCCGGTGAATGTTTGTTTGGGCACCACAAGATAATGCACATTTGATTTAATGACTAAAATGAATCGCTTCTTTGCAACTTCAAATAGCTTATTTGGAGAGGGGTGACTAAAATGTCTGTTTTTTTTTAAAACAGGAATGAAATGTTAAATAGGTTTATACTTAATTTGTTATTGAAAGCAATATTCTGGTATGTCTTGTTTATGTTCAAGTCCATGAAAAAAAATATATAAATATGTCTCATTGGAATGAGGAAAATAAAATGTGTACAAGACATACATTACTGCCGTTAATTGTACAATTTAAAAGGCGTTCTCTATAAGCCTATAGTTTGTCTAAGATAATAATACTACAGTCCCTTACAAAAGTCTTGTCATTTATCCATTTTGTAGAACAACAGTTTATAAACTGACTTTTAATTAATCCATTGGTTTTATAATTGGCTCATATGAAAGCTAAAACCCTCCCAGATTATGTTTAATATACTAAAATAAATTTGCTTCACTGAAGAAATATTGATCATTTAATGAACACAGAAAGGTCAGATTTTAACATTACAGAGAGTAATGTGAAAATGTAACAAATAACTTACTTCAAATACAAAAATGTGTTGCATAACATCAGTGAATTAAGTAGTGGTGCTTTGAGATCCATATTTAATATCTTGTATGACTTCCATGAGCTTCAAGAAATGCATCCATGCGGTTCGACAATGATTCATACAATTTATTGATGAAATCATCAGCAATAGCAAAGAATGCATCAGTACATCAAGATTCTTTGGTTTGGTCTTTCATGCTTCCTCTTTCATTCTACCTGCTCTACATGCTCAATGATGTTCACTTCTGGTGACTGGGCTGGCCAGTCCTGGATCACCTTGATCTTCTTCGCCTTGAGGAACTTTGATGTAGAGATGGAAGTATGCGATGGAGCAACCATGTGATGTAATTCAACCGAAGATTCATCTGAGAAATCCATCTTCCTGGTCGAATCAGTGCCCAGAAACCAAAACTAAACAAAAGGCAATTAAAAAAAATATGTGGCATTTTCTAAGGCCCACAGCCTGCTAAAAGGATTGAAGCTGGAAAAGTGGCAGAAGGTGGATTACTCAGATGAGTCTTCGGTTGAATTCCATCACAGCCGCCGAAAATATTGCAGGAGACCTACTGGAGCCTGCATGGATCCGAGACTCACCCAGAAAACAGTTAAGTTTGGTGGCGGAAAAATCATGGTCTGGGGTTACATCCAGTATGGGGGTGGGCAAGAGATTTACAGGGTGGAAGGCAATATCAATAGCCTAAACTATCAAGAAGAATTAGCTACCTCTTTCATTCCGAACCATAAAAGGGGTCAAATGTTGCAGCAGGGTGGTACTCCATCGCATACTTCCATCTCTACATCAAAGTTCCTCAAGGCGAAGAAGATCAAGGTGGTCCAGGACTGGCCAGCCCAGTCACCAGATATGAACATCATTGAGCATGTCTGGGGTAGAATGAAAGAGGAAGCATGGAAGACCAAACCAAAGAATCTTGATAAACTCTGGGAGGCATGCAAGACTGCTTTCTTTGCTATTCCTGATGATTTCATCAATAATCATTATTTGTTTATTTGCTTATTGCATTAACTGGCGCTCAATTTGCATTGGGGAATGGGCCCTTAGATGGATTGAAATGCAGTGCATGCATCCACACTGCAGGGGAGGTCTGTAGCTTTAAGGCCCGGACACACCGGCCCGATATTCGCCGTCGTAGAGGCTGGAGGGGGCGGGGACACGAATCTGTTTGGTGTGAAATTGGTCGTCGTAGATGTCGTCGGGCTTCTTTTGAATCAGTTGGAGCAATTTGATTTGTGGAGGGCTAGTGAATCAGTGAAGTCCGGAAGTGAGGCGGGTAGCACAAACAGCTAAGAACAGTTAGCCATCGTTTTAATGTGTTTGTTTGTTTTGTTCAGCGAGTACTCACATGCATCAACCCTTGTTGACTGCTCGACACCATGCTCGACACTCTCTGCTAAAAATGGTGCTCTTTATGGTCCATAAATATGAATATGTATTTCTATCTATGTTTATGGTCTAGTGAGCCGTCCCATCATTTCCGGCTTCCGTATTTTATCGGGCCACAATACAGATTAGCGCCGCCTGCCGTTATGGAGACGGAAAGTCAGCAGTTGGCTTGGTGTGTTCTTTGCACTTCTTCGGCCGCGACGGGAAGACTGGAGCTCCCTGAATCGGCAGTCTCCATTTTCGGGTAGTCGGACTGGTGTGTCCTGGCCTTTAGTTGTAGCTAGTGCCATATGAGGACTGCCATGAAACGAAGGAGAAAAGGTGAGACTTCATAGGAAACACATGCTGTGTTTGTTCCTGCGGCAAAGCCCAAAGTCATTTTCCATCAGTACTCCCATGTCCTCACAACAATTTACTCTGTGGTGCATTCCTGCCACATTAGTGGCATTTATATTAAGTGAGCCAAGAGGCGGCAGTTAGCGCAGACAACCAGAAGTGATGGACCAAATCCCTGCATCAGGCCTGCAGTTAGTCCCCCTCACAAGAGGAAACTAGCAATAGCCTAAATGAGTCACTCCAGCTGTGCAGCAGTGAGCTGAAGAGCTTTAACCATTAGCAACACAAACCGATCTGGAATGATCACTGTTTAATCTCAGTTCAGTAATGAAATATTTTTTAACTTTCATATTATTTAGGCCGATATGCATTTTTTTAACATTTGCAATTAAAATTTTGGGTCAAAAACATACACTCCTACCACTCAAATTAACATGTTCCTGCAAAGTGCCTGACACATCATTCATATAATATGGATCTCATAGGTAAAAAAAAAAAAAAGTTCAACAAGTCATTGTCTCAGATCATTTTAGTCAGGTGAGTCAAACCAAACCATTTTCATACAATTAGAAGAAATGGTTGCAAAAGAAAAGAAAAACCTTGACGATCTTCCTAGCTAAAAGGGAATAAGACCGCACCAAATTCACCATTATAATTTTCTGGTAATAATTTATTCGATCTCCACTCATAACAACTTGACTAATTTGGAGTTATTGTGAACGTTTGGTTAAAGTGCATAGGGAATGTCATAACTGTTATAATTGTGCATTGAAATCTTGACACAACTGACCACTAGGATAAAATAAAAAAAGCCTTGAAGCAATACAATACTGGCACAAAACCAGTGGTCATTATGCAGCCCCTGTATGTACTATGAAGGGGCTCTGCCTGACTACTACACAGTAATTTCTTGAAAAATGTCCGATGAAAATGCACTGAAGTGGTAGGCATCTAAGATTAGTCTTCATCTGTGGCTGAATTTGTCTGTAGATGTCTATGGACAATCAATATCGTCCTGGGATCCCCTCTTCTTCTTCATCTTCTTCTTCTTCTTCTTCTTCTTCTTCTTCTTCTTCTTCTTCTTATTTATTTCTATTCTCACCACCTTGGATAATTGGATGTTAGCACCACTCCACTAAGCCTGGGAGTCAACACAGGCGAGTAACATCCACATTTATAACACTGTGCAGGTGGTGGACTGAGGCCAACATTGAGATTTCTATCACAGCACGTGTTGAAGATAAACTGCATCCCCTATTCCCCTACTTTACTGGATATATTGTAAACCACTGGTGGCCTAGTTTCAGAGTTTAGGTTTCACTGCTAAAACCTAATTTGCCAAGTAACAAAGCTACATTTATTAAATGAGACTTGTGGTTCTGTGGGAGTCATGACAGACAATGTTAATGAATTCCTCTCTTGAATAGTGTAGATTTGAGTGCACCCCATGGACACATGCTTGTTTTTGTCAGCCTTTAAAATCTGTATAAAGAATATTTTCCAGCAATTATGCACTTATTTACAGGTCTACAAATGTATATTCATAAGAGGTAATATAGTATGAGATGATGGTGCTAATCTATCATTCAGAAATCCCTTCTACTTGTTTAAACTCCTTGATTATTTTTAAAATCTAACACATCAGTGCACTGTGATATGTTGAGCAATTGATCATCTCATCCCTTCATCCCTACTTTTCTTAAAACAGATTGTAACGGGACTGGATGTAAATGATGTCAACAAGCAGCTGTGAATGTCACTAAACGTCATTAGACTATAAACAGACGTTTATTAAGAAATCAAAATTGTCAGTGCGTCAGTGCCACACACAACTAAACAGCTTTTATACTGAACGGATGAATGTGCTGTACAGGCAGGACCTTTTAAACGACTCATATAAGGCTTTGAAGCATTGCCATTATTCTTCATTTCTCATTCCACTTTAATAACTGAGCCTCTGCTTCTACAGCCTGTAAGGCTTGCACAAGTAAATATAGAGCCACAATGTTTTTACACTTATCCTTATCCATTTTTTGCCTCTCCACGACAATACTAAACACTGCTGAGCTCAATGCGTTTACAAAAAGCTCACACCTGGGAACAGAAGCATACATTCCAAGGTCTTAGTTGGCCAGTAAAAAGCTGATAAATTAAAAAATTAAATTTTCTCCTTGCACTTTCCCAATCTTCAAGGATTTTTGAAGTTGAATCTGAGTTGTATTTAGCAGAAGTTCAAAACACACAAAACACATCCGAATTAGGAGAATACAGTGTGCAGGGAAGGGAGAATCGCTCTTTATTCTTCATACAGTGATCACTTACATAGTTTGCGTGTTTCATAAAGCCGATCTCTCAGTCACCCCCTCTGCATGTAATCGGCAAATAAACTTTTCGGGGATCCCGAAACTGATATTCAATCAGAAGAGAGAACGCTACAAACTGGCACCCGTCTCACTGCTGGTGCACGCGCAGAGCGACAGATGGGTGAGTGTTTGTGCGCCTACAATGGCGGAGCAGGTAAAAATCCTTCCCAATGTCTGTTTTGAATTATGTCGGTTTTTATCATGTTTTATCACACTTACTTATCTGAAATGATGCTAGCTAACTCGCTGCTTGAAGACCGCAGTGCAGTAATGTGGTGACGTGGGAATGAGGGAGGGGACTGCTAACTGCAACTGTGGCTCAGTTGGTAGAGCAGGTCGGCCGATGATCAAAGGGTTGGAGGTTCGATCCCCGCCCTGCCACCTGTGTCATAGTTGTTGTGTCCTTGGGCAAGACACTTCACCCACCTTGCCTCGTGTGAATGTTGATAATTAGCCTGCTATCGCTGTATGAATGTGTGTGTGAATGGTAACGTGGGAAAGGGAAACAGGTCTCCCTTGCAAAAGAGTCTTCGGTCTCAATGGGATTTACCCGTATAAATAAAGGTTAAAAAAAAAATGCAGTCAGTGACAGGAAGTTAGCTAAATTCTATAGTGCTCTTTGACCCGGTGCGTCAAAAGAGGTGCGATGATAGCGCAGCTGCACCTGTTGCTTGTGGACACAGCCAGCACGGGATTAAAGAGTAAAGAAAGAAGCAAGGGGAAAGGGGCAACGGGCTCTATGGATGTGTTATGGGATGCCTCGGGCACATAAGCATGAAGGTAGGAAGACATCTTATGTTATTCTCCGCTGTGTCTTTGCATTATTGATTTAGTGGATGTCTAATTAGCAATGTAGCCATGCCTGCTTTTTTCCCCTCTTTTGTGTGTGTTTGTATGTGTTTGTCAATCTTTTTGACCATGAGACTATGACTAGGCCTTCTGTAGGCTAAGCCCCGCAATCAAGCTGGCTTTTTTCTGTCGAGGGTGAATGAGTCGCATAGGCTATGCACACCTGTGGCAGTGCAGCGCTGTCTGTAGATAGACGGACGTCATTTATCCTGTTTGTTTTTAAAAACAATTTAAAAACAATAAATAATTTTAAAACAACTACAAAAAAATAGATAATACACTATTCACTGAAAAAATAATCAATCAATAAAGAGTACAATATTAGAGAAGGTCAATTATCTGTTGATTGTCTTTAATGATCATCACAAAAGTAGGAAGTGATTAGCAAACTCAGAGTAGCAAACTCAGATGTGTATACATTTTAGAAAATCACACATGGGTATGTAACATTTTTTTTGCATCGAGATGCATTGAGAATCGAATCGTTGACCTCTGAATCGGAATCGAATCGAATCGTGAGGTTCCCACCCCTAATACACATACAGTGTTTCTCACAGGAATGTGTGAGACGGTGAAAACTAGGGCTAAATCAACTGTGTCCTACGGAAGAGGATTAGGGCCACACATGTAAAAAAAAAAATAAGTTCTGACTTTATTCTCAGAATTCTGAGAAAAAAGTCAGAATTCTGAGAAAAAAGTCAGAATTCTGACTTTAATCTCAGAATTCTGAGAAAAAAAATCAGAATTCTGACTTTAATCTCAGAATTCTGAGAAAAAAGTCAGAATTCTGACATTAATCTCAGAATTCTGAGAAAAAAGTCAGAATTCTGACTTTAATCTCAGAATTCTGACTTTAAAGTCAGAACTACGGGTACCTCTAAGGACAATCCTCCGTGGGAGAGACACTTTGCTTTATGCAGTAGGAGGAAACCACACGCAGAGTAGCCAGTAGCCTTAGCCTACTTGTGCTAAAATGGCTTCACTTAGCGACTTCTTGCGGGTTCGAGGGGTTCCAGATGGAAGACCAAAAGGTGAGTGAAACTGTATGTGTTGTTTTGGTGCCTGGAGTTGTATGTGTTAGCTAATATGGTCGGACGAGTGAATGAATATAAGATAGCATGTGCAGGTTGAGCAGGCTACCGGTTAGCAGGTTGAGCAGCTGGCTAAGAAAACAATGCCTGGAGACTCTTGCTAAAATAGTAAATAGCCTGTCAGGCGACTAGACACAGTTCGTACGGCTGACTGTTGTCCATGATATTCCCCCTCTCGGGCATGTGTTTACCGCAGGGATTCATAATCATATTAACCTCGCCACGACAGGAATATTATCCTGCTTTGCTGTCTGAGGGTCATGATGCATTTATTTTACTCTTGCATTTCCCACCTGTGAACATATGGCATTAACGATCTGTAGCGTTTGCACTGGTGCAATCTAATCGGCTAATTTCTTCTTTGTGTAGTCAAGTAATAATAATAGGCTAACACATTTGCATACAGAATAAAACAACAATGGCACGGTCACGTTCATGTAGCCTATTTACTGACCATCCCCACCTGCCTTCCCTTAGCTTCAGATGCTATTCCCGACAGCCAAGCAACCCGGACATTAATTTATAAGAAAACACAATCAGTCGCCGTATAGCCTACATATGTGGTGCTTCTGTACTGTTCTCACTTGCAAACACATTAAAGCTCTTGGAGAAAGGCCATCGATCTGTACCGTTTGCGATCAAGCCGTCAGTGCCGCTCATGTAACTATTTACAGTGTGCCGCTGCTGATTTCTTCTTTATGCAGTCTACTATAGCCACTCAGTCACTCACATTTCTCAACCACTACTGCCATCTATGGGTGGAAAATGGTATAGCACAAGTTATTTGAGGAGATCGCAGGTGACTCAATTAGAACAATTGTGACATAAATCCAATATAATTGGAACAAACTATACATAAAAAATACTGTAATTGTGTTAATCTAAATACTTACAAAGGCATTTCCCTCCTAAAAGTCAATGAGTATGTCAGTGTGTTGTTTGATCCAAAAACAGAACAGTGTTTGGATACTAGGTTAAAGTTGTCTTTAAAATGATTTAGCCATTTAGCTCCATTCACCCCTCATAAGTGAGTGAGTGTACCCTTAAAGGTGACACTTTACTATAAGGGTACATTAATTAATGGTTAGTTAATGCTTAATAAGGTTTAACTAACCATTAGTTAACTGTTAACTAATGTGCCTAGTAAGCCTTTACTAATGGTGTTCATGTTAACTAAGGTATTAATTACTACATTATGTAATGTTTATAAATATCCTTTATTAACCTTAGTTAACCCATTAATTGAGCATGAACCAACAGTTGATTAATATAATGATTAGCATTAATTAACTGTTAACAAATGTCATTTTTGTAACATTACTTAAGCATAATTAACCATTTATTAATGCTCTTTGTGACCCTTATTGTAAAGTGGGAACCATTTATCCATTAAGTAACACTTAATAAATGCACACCAGGGCTGAATAGGCATTACTGAAGCATAATTAACCATAATAGGCATTACTTGAGTGTAATTAACCATTTATTAATGGACTTTGTGACCCTTATTGTAAAGTGAGAACCATTTCTCATGAATTAACACCTAATAAAGGCATACTAGTGCTGATTGCATCTAAGCATAATTAACCATTTCTTAATGTTATTTGTGACCCTTATTGTAAAGTGGGAACCGTTTATCACTTGTTACACTTAATAAATGCAAAATAGTGCTGAATATGGATTACCTAAGTACAATCCATTAATCAACAATTCTCTTTGTGACCCATGTAAATTCTCTATAATAACAATATCAAAAAAATATTTCCAACTGGAAATCAATTCATGACAACAATCTGTTATCAACACAATTCAATCACCATTTAAAAAAGAAAGAAAATGTTATTTTATTTAGAATCTTCGGTTTTATTTGGAAACACCGCTCTCACATTGACATAAATACCATCAAAGAACTCCAAAATAGTTTCTTCAACAAATTATATCCAGTTTAATGATTTTCTTTGAAAGTAACAAACAGGAGGAAATGGATCACTAACAGCAATGGTGAAACACACTGACAAAGGCAGTTAGGTTTAACAGGTAAATATGTATTTTCTACTCTCTCTTCCTTGAAGTGTATATCATTGTTGCAACATAAACAAAAATAAAATACACAAAGAACATAACAGTTCCATTTTTAATTATGGACTAAAGATAAAACAAAATAATGATCACTCTCTTGTGAATAAACACTAGTTTAACCTGGCCCTATCACTGTTATTTGAATGAGCACAGATGTGTTTCATTTAACCTTTATTTATACTCGAAAGATCAGTAGAGGGGTGACCCTCATTTATAATCTCTCGCTCTCTTAACATCCAGTTCTTGGGTTTGCTGGCCACTCCAGGCCTGCTGTGCGCCTCTTAAAATGAAGCAGTTGGGCTGGAATCCAAGAATCTTGTCTAATCACCAAGTTGATGTACATGGAAAAAAAGAAAATAATCAGTTAACACTTCAGATGCATTTTTGTTTCCTTTATCTAAATCATTATAGCATAGCATTATGGTTCCACATTATGTATTATTATTATAACATAATGCATTGCATTGCTTAACTGAAATATCTTTGGTACCTTAATCAAATATAATTCTCACTGAACCTTTAACAAGTTGACACTATTTTTTCATTCAAAAAACATGTAATCTCTATGACCATTCTACACAACACATGCTCAGCTTCAGCTCATTTTAGCCTGAAATAGCAACATGCACTTTGAATATGGAAAATGCTTACATGTGATGTGTTCACATATGGTTTGGTAAGTTACCTGTGAAGCTAGCCAGCGCACGCCTCATGCTAACGGTGCTATGCTAGCGGGAGGCTGCATCACTAATATATTTCACATTATTAATTTCTTACATACACACAACTATTATATCATCGCACGAATACCTTAGTTAACTCACCAATAATTTCGTTGGGCTAATGGCAGCATACTGTAATTGTAACCACCACGGGTCTTTTGTGAGAATAAAGCACATAGCTGCTGGCCTGCTGCTTCACTGTTCAGAAATACGTCCGTCTTTCTTGCTGGCTGATCGCTGGGTGAGTTCAACTGCTTGAAAAATGTGGGTTATCCTAATGTCAATAAGGTTTGTAAAGAAATATTTTTCTTAAGTAAAGTCTCCAAACATATTTTCACCTTCCCAAAGTTGAAAATACATTGCATACATACATGCATTCCCTCTAAAGCCATTGTTGATTATCAATAGCCTATTATTGATCATATAAATCACCTATAGATCTCGTTTTTTACTGGATCCTGGAAAGACGGATGTGTGCCTGTGGACAGTAAAAGCAGCAGCTGAGCTACATGCTTAAAGCCAGCTTGACCTGACGGACCCATTTTTCTCACACAAAAGACCTGTGGTGGTTACAGTTATGCTGCCATTAGCCAAACAAAATTATTGGTGAGTTAACTAAGGTGTTAGTGAGATGATATAGTTGTGTGTATGTAAGAATACTGTGAAATATATTAGCGACACGGCCTCCCGCTAGCATAGCAACGTTAGCATTAGCGCGCTACTATATGAGCAGCGTTAGCATGAGGCTTGCACTGGTTAGCTTCACAGGTAACTTTTAGCAGTAATTGTAGTGGTGGCTAAATAAAGTGTGTGTTCATGGACACCAAACCGTATGTGAATAAATGTTAGCATTATTCCATATTCAAAGTGCATGTTGCTATTTCAGGCTAAAATGAGCTGAAGCTGAGCATGTGTTGTGTAGAATGGTCATAGAGATTACATGTTTTTTGAATGAAAAAATAGTGTGAACTTGTTAAAGGTTGAGTGAGAATTTTATTTGATTAAGGTACCAAAGATATTTCAGTTAAGCAATGCAATGCATTATGTTATAATAATAATACATAATGTGGAACCATAATGCTATGCTATAATGATTTAGATAAAGGAAACAAAAATGCATCTGAACTGTTAACTGATTATTTTCTTTTTTTCCATGTATATCAACTTGGTGATTAGACAAGATTCTTGGATTTCAGCCCAACTGCTTCATTTTAAGAGGCGCACAGCAGGCCTGGGGCCTCATTTATAAACGTGCTACGCCCAGAAGAGGGCGCACGCCAATTTCTAAGCAAATATTGGGATTTATAAAAACCAAACTTGACGGGAGATGTGCGGTCCTCCACGCAAACTCTGACCCATGCGTACGCACAGAAAGTGGAGAAAGGAGAAACGGCGACTCCGTCGGCACATGTATGAAGTGCGAGAACGAATGTGTTTGTGTAAAATGAATCCAGATAGGCCTATTATAAGCCATGTAGGTCTATCATATATTGGGAGTTCCTTTGCAAAACGGATGAAGCCATTCTTACAACTAATGAACAAATGCCTCCACGAATTATTCCATGGAGTGATACCAACAAAAACAAAACGAATTAGGATCTTACATAGCCTACAAACGGAGATAGGCTATATGAGTGCAAATTAAAAAAAAAATAGCGTTCGAATAAGCTCTGCAGTTAGAATAACCTATCTGCATGTTGTGGAATTAATTCTGATAATATTGAGGTGGAATACAGCCTATTACTTTTACACTGACGCTGTTCTCGATGCCTCAGTCAGGCAGACAGGAGTGCGCCTTTTCATACACTAATGATAAGCCTACTGTACATCACATAGGCTACTGTGATCTTTTTCACGACTTTTAGTCCGTTTTATCTATGTTTTTCTTTTAGTTTAAGCACGTCGCAATTGTGTTTTGAAAGGGACTGTGAAGTTTATTATTAACCCTCCGCCGCCCGCCACTGCCCCGGGATGAATTCTCCGAATCTGTCTCATGGGGGGTCTCAGTGTCCCCCGCTCGTGGCACAAACACTGTTATGTGAGGATATGCACTTGTTTGCGTCCACTTTTATGTCGGATCGCTTCTTTTTATTTCGGCCACAGCGTTCACAGAGATCGCCACAGGCTGCACTCTGACGCCTTTACGCTCACACTGCCACCAAACTATATTTTCCCTGGTCGCCACTTCTCCAACGGGTACTTCGGGGTGACCGCAGTGATCCACACCGTGTGGAGTCTATTTTTCAATTTCCTTTTCAGTCGGCGATTGCCACTACCGCCTTCATGCACTCAGTAAAGGATATTAATTTGGGCGTGTTGATGACTATGTATGGGTAAATATGGGCGGTACGTGAAGCCCGCAAAGTCTGCGCCACATTTAGAGTTGATTGTGATTTATAAAGGGAAACAGGCGTAGGACGTGAGTGCGCACTGTTTTATAAATCCGAATATTTTTGTTCGCACGTACATCCTACATTTCTTCCGTACGCCAGCTTCCACGTGAATCCCACGCAAAGCTTTATAAATGAGGCCCCTGGAGTGGCCAGCAAACCCAAGAACTGGATGTTAAGAGAGCGAGAGATTATAAATGAGGGTCACCCCTCAACTGATCTTCCGAGTATAAATAAAGGTTAAATGAAACACATATGTGCTCATTCAAATAACAGTGATAGGGCCAGGTTAAACTAGTGTTTATTCACAAGAGAGTGATCATTATTTTGTTTTATCTTTAGTCCATAATTAAAAATGGAACTGGTATGTTCTTTGTGTATTTTATTTTTGTTTATGTTGCAACAATGATGTACACTTCAAGGAAGAGAGAGTAGAAAATACATATTTACCTGTTAAACCTAACTGCCTTTGTCAGTGTGTTTCACCATTGCTGTTAGTGATCCATTTCCTCCTGTTTGTTA
Organism: Hyperoplus lanceolatus; assembly: GCA_026929865.2. Lineage (NCBI taxonomy): Eukaryota > Metazoa > Chordata > Actinopteri > Uranoscopiformes > Ammodytidae > Hyperoplus > Hyperoplus lanceolatus. The sequence continues at coordinate 16,852,056 of CM049409.1, forward strand.
CTTTCAAAGAAAATCATTAAACTGGATATAATTTGTTGAAGAAACTATTTTGGAGTTCTTTGATGGTATTTATGTCAATGTGAGAGCCGTGTTTCCAAATAAAACCGAAGATTCTAAATAAAATAACATTTTCTTTCTTTTTTAAATGGTGACTGAATTGTGTTGATAACAGATTGTTGTCATGAATTGATTTCCAGTTGGAAATATTTTTTTGATATTGTTATTATAGAGAATTTACATGGGTCACAAAGAGAATTGTTGATTGATGGATTGTACTTAGGTAATCCTTATTCAGCACTATTTTGCATTTATTAAGTGTAACAAGTGATAAACGGTTCCCACTTTACAATAAGGGTCACAAATAACATTAAGAAATGGTTAATTATGCTTAAGTGATGCTTAATCAGCACTAGTATGCCTTTATTAGGTGTTAATTCATGAGAAATGGTTCTCACTTTACAATAAGGGTCACAAAGTCCATTAATAAATGGTTAATTACACTTAAGTAATGCCTATTATGGTTAATTATGCTTCAGTAATGCCTATTCAGCACTGGTGTGCATTTATTAAGTGTTACTTAATGGATAAATGGTTCCCACTTTACAATAAGGGTCACAAAGAGCATTAATAAATGGTTAATTATGCTTAAGTAATGTTACAAAAATGACATTTGTTAACAGTTAATTAATGCTAATTATTATATTAATCAACTGTTGGTTCATGCTCAATTAATGGGTTAACTAAGGTTAATAAAGGATATTTATAAACATTACATAATGTAGTAATTAATACCTTAGTTAACATGAACACCATTAGTAAAGGCTTACTAGGCACATTAGTTAACAGTTAACTAATGGTTAGTTAAACCTTATTAAGCATTAACTAACCATTAATTAATGTACCCTTATTATAAAGTGCTACCGTCTTGAATTGAGAGGTCTATCACTCCCTAGCTTTTTGATGTTTTTCTAGCCAGAAGAGGGTGATCCAGTTATTGAAGAGCTATACAGAGTCAAAAAAATAAAAATTATAATTGTTGTTCCATTATTGTACTGACCTCTGCATTCAAAGCTTTTCTGCACATATAGATCACTATTTTCCCACTGACTTAACAGGCTTTACCATGACATTATATTTGCAATGTGCACTTTGGAGAAATTAATTGTCTTTTTTTTTCTTTCTCCTCATGTGTAGATTGACAGCCAAGTCATATCACTGATGGATGATGCAACTCTGGCAAATTACATTCCCTCCTACGGAGACCGCATTGCCCTCTTCAATTTTTGCAAAAGTAAAAAGTCCCTCCCACAGCGTAAACATGGGCTTCTAGAAAAACTTCGTGAAAAAATTAAAGTCAAGAAGGAAAGCACCAATGAAGACACAACACATGCAGATAAAAGAACAACTTGGACAACTCGGACAAAGAAGCTCAAAACAACTCGAAATGTAGAGATAGGATGGATTCACAGTGACAGAAACAAAGCCAAACAGGTGAGGGTAAAGCAGGGAGGTGGCACCAGAAAAGTTCAACTGGAAAATGATGCTGGATTAGAAGAAATCCTTCAAGCGGGAAAGAAACTTTACTTTCCTGATGGAATATCTCCTGAAGGATCTGAATCAGATTTTGAGTTTTAAGTGTGGGACTTTAAACAGAACCGTCTTACTAATGACACTTGCCTGTCCATTGGCACTATGTATGAAACAGTGAGGCTGACAATGTTACGCTTTTACATTGCAACAAAGCCAAAAGAACTTGAAGATGATGCGCGTGAGACATCAGAAGTGCTCCTTGTCTCAGCTCACAGTGGTTTTGAAAACCATTCAGCAGAAGTACAAGTGGAAGATGTCATTGGTGATTTTGATGGAGTCGATTCTGCTTTGGAAATGTCTGTTGTTTCTGAAATAACCTTTGGTCCCATTTATGGTGTTGAAGACGACATAGAGGACACATTGATCTTTGAGGGTTTGACAATGTCTGCCAGTCCAACTCATCCAGAGGAAGTAATAACAATCGCCATACATCATGCTAACACTTTACATGACATGATAACAGCTTTCTCTGATGCAGAGATTTTGAACAAAACACTGAAAGTGACGCGCATTCTTCCAGACAACACAGAAGAAGCAGGCAGTGGATCTGGGGTACTGCGAGATGTTCTCAGCTGCTTCTGGCATGAATTCTACGATCGATGCTCACTCGGTGCAACAGTTAAAGTGCCCTTCATTCGCCATGATTTTCCTGCTGAAACATGGAAGGCAGTTGGCAGAATCCTTGTGAAAGGCTACCAAGACTGCCAATATTTGCCAAACAAACTTGCACTCCCCTTCCTTGAACAGGTGCTTTTCAACAATGTGTACAGTGATCTTAAAGAACATTTCCTGCAGTTTGTGAGCAACCAGGAACGAGAGGTTTTGATGGATGCGATGACTGATTTTTCCGCAGTTGACTCTGATGATCTTGTGGAAGTTCTCAGCAGCTATGGCTGTAGAACAAAGATCACTGCTGATACTCTTCTTTTGATACTTTATGAAATAGCGCACAAAGAACTTATCCAAAAGCCTATGTTCGTTATTGACTGCTGGAGGGAGATCACCCGTCATCATCATCTCTCCCTCTGTCCAGAGGCACTGACAAAGTTGTTCTCTGACCTTCAACCAACCACCAAAAAGGTCTGTAAAATGCTCACATTTGGCACTGATTTGACTACGACACAGAAGGAAGTGGGAAATCATCTGAAGAAATTCATCAGAGAGCTAGATGAAAGCAGACTTCAGAAATTTCTGCGATTCTGCACCGGATCTGATCTCGTACTAACAGACAGCATCCATGTGGAGTTTGTAGAAATGACAGAGTTCACAAGAAGACCAATTGGGCGCACATGTGGTAACCTTCTCCACATAGCTGACACCTATGAGAACTTCCCAGATTTCCGTTCAGAATTTAATGCAGTTCTGGAAAGCAATGTCTGGGTAATGGACATTGTTTAGATACCCACAACCAGAACAACAACCATTCACTGTTAAAGACATGTTCACGTTTCTAAGGACAGAATGGCAAGTAAGAATAAACATTTCGGACCTGCATTAAGCACTTCAGTATGGCCCTTAATAGTTTGAGAGAACTAACTCCAGCTGTGCAAAAGAAAGCCCAGCTTCAGCTACAAAAGCTCTAATAACTCTGATTAGTTTCTAGATAATATCTGGTTTCATGTATTATGGCGTTGGATTCACATACTTCATCTAACTGGCATACTGTCTATCGGCAGTGCCCACCTGATCCAAGTTCTCCAGCTGCACAACACAAACTTTCTGGTTGGACGCAAATATATTTTGCAGCAGCAGCAAGAACTGTGGCAAGCTTCATCACTGCTGTGTGCAGGCAGTTATAGATTATAATGATAATGTATTTTTGCTACTTTTTTTTTTTTTGTTAGTAGCACAATGGTGAACCAACCAGGTTAAATATTTCTGTTAACCACCATTGCTTAAAAGAGAAGCCAGCCCTGCACCTGTCTATTGACAGAAACCTAATGTTGGACAAAAGCAAGCTCTTTGTTTGAGTTGGACAAATTAATTCGGACATTGTCACAAGCTAACAAAATATTCTGGTCGTTGTTTAAGACTGCATTTTTATTGACAAGTAATCTGTACAATAACCCATGACTTTGCATCAGTCACACTTGCAAACTGTCCCTCTGTATGTATGCCATTACTGGGTTTATTTGTATTAAGGTCTTTAAAGTTTGGATATGTGATGACTGCCACAATATCACTTCCTAGTTAGTGAAAGCAAGTGTTTTATATACAGTAAATCCTGAAACTATACTGATGTTTTCTCATATTGTCTTGATAAGTCTTGTTCATCTACCAAAATGATGATGCATCTTACAGTATCTTGTGACACCACAAATCTCAGTTGAATCTTAGAATAGTTATTCTGCAGCCATTCGTCGTGATCTCATGTTGACCGACTAAAAAATTATTTAAGCTATTTTTATTTTAGACACTATGATTGTTGTTGCACAGGCACTACACAAGACAGTCTGATAATTGTGTGTTCTTACATTACACACTTGTAAACCATTTTTTGTAAACCATTTAAAGCCACTTGTGAAAATGTTAAATGCTCCTTTCAACATCCCAATGTTAGTTTAAAAAGTGTTCTTTATTGACCAGCCTATGTTGTCATGAGATTTTACCATGTTACTATTGGTAATACTTAAAACATGTTTTATTTTTTAATATGAAGTTGTAATTTTAATAAAATGTTACCTTTTTCACCACATTTGTATTCAGGGTCTTCGGTTGAATGTTGATCAAGCTCCCTATCCATATGGGTAAAAATAAGGTTTACAATACAGCTGTTTGAGAATGTTACAAAGCATTTTATTGATAATCATAGTGGATACAAATTTAAGAAAAATATTAGTCAGCTAGCATGAAAAACAGTAGTGAAAGAAGTGTGTGGACAATTTAAACAAGTGAAATGCACAATGCATTAAATGAAACCAGAATAGGGCTCTGAAATTACCGATATTAAGTGACTCATTTAAAAGGTACAGTGAATCATTTCGCCTGTAGCAGGTTACAACTAGCCACCATTAAACTAGCCACCATTAAACAGCTTGAAAAGTACGTGGAAAGAATAGATCTTATTAAATATCAAACCTGTAATGGTTCTACTGAATGTCTATTAATAAATGCACCATTGTAATTTTGACCACTTTTAGCAAAGTTTGGGCAGCAACAAAAACGTATTCTTGAAATGTGTGAAAGAAAAATACAACATGGACATGAAGTTGCTGAGTGTCAAACATGTATGAGGAATACATGGAATATCAAGCCCTGCAATTAATATTCATATTCAATTGTTTGGTTGGGACAAGGTAAGTATACAAAGTTCAGGCCACCTCAACTATCTTCACCATAGGTTACATTGTACAGATTACTGTTAAATCAAAAATACAGTGTTAAAAGGACTGCCAGCATTGTGCCAATGTTCTACTTAGTTCAGATCTTAGTAGAAAAAATGTCCGAATGAATTAGTCCAATTGCATTAGGTTTCTGTCAATAGGTGCAGGGCTGGCTTCTCTTTTGGGAAATGGTGGTTAATGCACATATTTAACCTGGTTGGTTCACCATTGTGCTACTAATAAAAATTACTAAAGTAGCAAAAATACATTATCATTATAATCTATAACTGCCTGCACACAGCAGTGATGAAGCTTGCCACAGTTCTTGCTGCTGCTGAAACCTAAGCCTTTAACTTTCTTAGCAGCATTAATAGGCCTTCAAATGACGTGAACAAAATATCTTTGTGTCCAACCAGAAAGTTTGTGTTGTGCAGCTGAAGAACTTGGATCTGATGGAGACAGATTTGGCACTGCTAATAGACAGTATGCAAGTTATGTCAGTGCCTCTGGACTGAGGGAGAGATGATGATGATGATGATGGGTGATCTCCCTCCAGCAGTCAATAACGAACACCGGCTTTTGGATACGTTCTTTCTGCGCTAATTCATTAAGTATGTAGGAAGAGTCTCAGCTTTGATTCTCTTTCTACAGCCTTAGCTGCTGAGAACTTGCCTTTACTCAAAATGCATCAATCTGGAACAGTTGTCTAACTTAACATTGTTGAGTTAGCTGCAGCACAGCAATACTCGTCCATATAGTGATCATATATCATGATCAAATATTTCCCTGTAGTTCCTCTCTTAACATGATGTATAGATCAGCTGCAGCTAGTGGATCTGCTGGAGCATCCCATCCTTTCTCTTCCATTAGTAGACAACATAGTTCAAAAACAGTTTGATCACAAGGAAACTGGCCTTTGGGAGTACACTCTTCCAAACACAAAGTAACCTCCTCCATGGCAATCGGTTTGAGTCTATCCTCAGCACTGTGTAACTCTGGGAACGAGTACATCACAACTGGCCGACCCGAACCCACGTCATTACTTGATCTTGGTCTGATTTTGTGTGAATTCCATGTACGGACAACTTCATCCAGTTCATCCTGCAAAGAAAGAAGCACAGTAAATACCCACTACAAACCTGTGAAATAGGAGGTGTTGGACTACTGCTGCCTCTCTAAATTGAGGCCTAGGTTGCTGCGTTGTCATTGCATGCCCCCATCAGCTAAGTAAATATTTAACATATACTGTATACCACTCATTTTTGTAAACATCAACAATAATCAATGTAAAACTTAAAGCATGGAATGACCAGCTAAAGGAATTTATAATCTCAAGTATAACATATTGTAACAGTTATTATAATGCATTATACAACCATTTTAATATATTACAAATATGAAATAAAGAATACACTATTATCCTTGCAAAAACCATGTCAGTGGCCAGCAATGAATTATGAGGTATTATGATACTCGGCCTTATAAGTCATTGAAAAATGCTTTATAATGTGGTGTTATGATCACTGTTATAAAGCATTGAATATGTGTGAGTGCTTATAAATGTGATTATACAGTGATATATGCAGATTATAACTCATAAGTATGTTAATAATGCTTTTCATACTACTTTTATTAACGATTCATTTCATAAGGTAAGGAAAGATTTTACCTGAACAAGATTAAGGAAACAGAATTGGATAAGGTTTTTGTCCAAAAAGTCTCCTGTGAAGTGCCCATCATCCTGGAAAGTTTTAAAAAGGTTCATCCAAAACTGTGCACTCTGTTTGCGGAGGGTACCCCACCATGCCTCAATGCGCTGGTTTGCTGTGCTTCTTCCGTAAAGGAAGCTTCTCTCCCCTGCAAAACTGTCAGGGTGGTTTCTCCGCAAAAACATCTGCATCTCTTCGACACAGCCATTTTCCGTGCCCCTGTCTGCACGCAGCCTCTCTGGACATCCTCCTATGCTTGAAACTGTCTTGATGAAGTAACTTGCAACCACTTTAGGATCATTATTTGTGGTATAGGCCTCCATCCATAACACATATCGGCTAAAACCGTCTATACAGCCATGGATGCAAATGCCATAGGGCTTTAACTTATCATAGCCGTCCATGTGCCAAAGTGCATTTGGCCCTCTGCAGCTGTATTGTCGTCTTCTCAAGCGTCGTGCTCGCCTTAATTCGACACCTTGTGGATCAACCAACTTGATAATGCGTCTTATGGTATCTTGGGAAACGACAAATCCCTGTTGAACTGCGCGAAGATGTAGCCAACGGTACCCCTGCATCTGTCCATTGGTCAAAATCTCATTTTGGACAAAAGCCAGCACTTGGTCCAAGTCAGTCTGGTTCTTCCTTCTGAACAGACCAAGTCTTTTACAAATTCTATTTAAAGTTCTGATACTAAGTACTATATGATTGCTATGTGCTAAAATCGCAAGTATTTCCTTGTTACTGAAAGAAATTCTGAAGTACAGTTTAATTAGCTCATCCAATTCTGGCATTGCAGGCAGTGTTGGGAGCAGTTAAACTGCTGTAATTCTTCGAATAATGTTGCGAGGAGCCTTTTGCAAAAATAGAAGGTGGAAATGTGTTCTGCAGTCTTCAGTCTGCCAGGAGTGCATCATCCATTAGCTCGATGATGTTGTCAAACTGCACGAGGAGAAAGAAAAAAAAAAGACAATTATTTTCTCCAAAGTGCACATTGCAAATATAATGTCATGGTAAAGCCTGTTAAGTCAGTGGGAAAATAGTGATCTATATGTGCAGAAAAGCTTTGAATGCAGAGGTCAGTACAATAATGGAACAACAATTATAATTTTTATTTTTTTGACTCTGTATAGCTCTTCAATAACTGGATCACCCTCTTCTGGCTAGAAAAACATCAAAAAGCTAGGGAGTGATAGACCTCTCAATTTAAGACTATACACACACTCACTTATGAGTATCTCAATACTGCAATCAAACCTGATATTATTTATTTGAATTCAGTCTAGACACTGTCATAGTAATAGCCATTAGGAAACTCATGGTTGACCTGCCAGACCCGATCACATGGGGGTGAATGGAGCTAAATGGCTAAATCATTTTAAAGACAACTTTAACCTAGTATCCAAACACTGTTCTGTTTTTGGATCAAACAATACACTGACATACTCATTGACTTTTAGGAGGGAAATGCCTTTGTAAGTATTTAGATTAACACAATTACAGTATTTGTTATGTATAGTTTGTTCCAATTATATTGGATTTATGTCACAATTGTTCTAATTGAGTCACCTGCGATCTCCTCAAATAACTCGTGCTATACCATTTTCCACCCATAGATGGCAGTAGTGGTTGAGAAATGTGAGTGACTGAGTGGCTATAGTAGACTGCATAAAGAAGAAATCAGCAGCGGCACACTGTAAATAGTTACATGAGCGGCACTGACGGCTTGATCGCAAACGCTACAGATCGATAGCCTTTCTCCAAGAGCTTTAATGTGTTTGCAAGTGAGAACAGTACAGAAGCACCACATATGTAGGCTATACGGCGACTGATTGTGTTTTCTTATAAGTTAATGTCCGGGTTGCTTGGCTGTCGGGAATAGCATCTGAAGCTAAGGGAAGGCAGGTGGGGATGGTCAGTAAATAGGCTACATGAACGTGACCCTGCCATTGTTGTTTTATTCTGTATGCAAATGTGTTAGCCTATTATTATTACTTGACTACAAAAAGAAGAAATTAGCCGATTAGATTGCACCAGTGCAAACGCTACAGATCGTTAATGCCATATGTTCGCAGGTGGGAAATGCAAGAGTAAAATAAATGCATCATGACCCTCAGACAGCAAAGCAGGATAATATTCCTGTCGTGGCGAGGTTAATATGATTATGAATCCCTGCGGTAAACACATGCCCGAGAGGGGGAATATCATGGACAACAGTCAGCCGTACGAACTGTGTCTAGTCGCCTGACAGGCTATTTACTATTTTAGCAAGAGTCTCCAGGCATTGTTTTCTTAGCCAGCTGCTCAACCTGCTAACCGGTAGCCTGCTCAACCTGCACATGCTATCTTATATTCATTCACTCGTCCGACCATATTAGCTAACACATACAACTCCAGGCACCAAAACAACACATACAGTTTCACTCACCTTTTGGTCTTCCATTGACGAAATGGCTTCTTCTGGAACCCCTCGAACCCGCAAGAAGTCGCTAAGTGAAGCCATTTTAGCACAAGTAGGCTAAGGCTACTGGCTACTCTGCGTGTGGTTTCCTCCTACTGCATAAAGCAAAGTGTCTCTCCCACGGAGGATTGTCCTTAGAGGTACCCGTAGTTCTGACTTTAAAGTCAGAATTCTGACTTTTATCTCAGAATTCTGAGATTAAAGTCAGAATTCTGACCAGACCATCTACTTCATTTCATTTGTCAATCTCGTTTTTTGCTTAACTCATAGGGTGTCTGTTAAGTTTAAAACTATGATCTGCCCAGTGCACTCTGGATTAGTCCCTCAGAATTCTGAGAATAAAGTCAGAATTCTGACTTTTTTCTCAGAATTCTGAGAATAAAGTCAGAACTTAATTTTTTTTTACATGTGTGGCCCTAATCCTCTTCCGTAGTGTCCTGTGTGAGCTGATTAGTACAATTTATTTGGAATAATTTGGAGACACAGAATTACCAAAAAGGGCCGCGATTCTGATTTTTCAACCGCCGCGTCTAAAGGTGCGAACACACTACATGTGTTACCCGCGTATGCTTTACGTGCGTAACGCAGCTAAAATGTTGCTTGATCATTTTGTGTCAAAAATGGTTCTACGCGCGTAACGTGCCTAGTCTCCCTCCCGATAATGTATTTCCCCTAATCAACCATGGCTGCGATCAGACCCGACCCGACACAACAGCATGCATGTCCGCACAAAAACAACAACAACACGGCCAACAACTGTGCCAAAGGACAAACTGAACAGCACAAATAGCCTAGCATTAAAACAGCATTGCATATTCACGGCAGCTACATAAAAAACACAGTTACAGCAGCATCGGTGCACAGCGGCACAACATAAAGGCAAGTAGCCAACATTACCCTACCTGGCTGTGACGGGACCGTGGCTGGCGTAGATCAACACCGGTGCTTCGCTGTACTTGCCATGAAAGTCTAAAGTGTTGCTTTAGCGCGAGTAACACATCTATGCGCCATGTACTCGCGTAAACCAATGGTTCCCTATGGAAAAATTGCCGATTTTATACGCGTCGGTACGCGTGTAACGCGTGTAGTGTGTTCACACCTTAAGGGTGTATTCACACTGGGAGAGTCCGCTAGTTCACTTCCTTTCGTCCAGACCAAATAGAATTTAGATTTTTTTTGTTTGGTGTGGTCCACTTTCATATTGCCTCCTTCGCAAATCCAATGCTGTGGAAGACATGCATCTCAGATAATTGATTTCTTCTTTATGTTTATTTAGTGAAAAGTGGAAATGTTCAGTTATGCTTGAGTTTATAATAAACTTTCAAACATTTGAAAGTTTAGGCTCAATTGACCAATTGGTGCAGCTCTTTAGCTCTTAGTATTACTAGATTCTGTCAGCCCACATTAACATCTTCTGCTTTTCTATAAAAATTTAACAACGGTTAAATTACTTAAGTATAAAGGTGGAAAATATTCATCATACTTCCTCTGCTAACAGAGAGAAATTTCTCCTGCGATTTGCTATTTTGAAGCCTACACTCTCCCGTGAAAATCCTGTCTTGCCCTCTGGATGTTTTTCCAAATAATCAGCCCAAAACACATCACTGGAACAGATGGTCATAATATGTAATCAATCATTAATTGCACATTGGTTTCTGGTTTTTGTCTTCTTTTGAACATGTTATTTTCAAATCTCCCTGACAAATTTAAGAAATTAATTTGCTCCCAGCAATCACAGACATCCTGTATCTCAAAGCGCCCTTGTTTATGTGAAGTTGTTGCTGTCAGTGGTTATATTTTATTAATGATAAGCACATCTTAGAAAAATGTCAGTCATGTTTTGGAACCCTGCTGCCTTCCATAAAGCAGAGACATTTTTCTGCTCCTTGCTGCTGCTAATACTTGTATTCTCAGGGCGCCATTTTACACCATATAGACCATGGATTTCGACTTAATGTCCTGAACAGTGATTTGTTACCACAGACAGCAGTCTCAAATGGTTCAGATCACACCTTGCTGTATAGGTCACTTTCTGTTATTTCGGAGACTCCATTATCCTCTGCTGTCAGTGGGTTTCCCTGGGGGCTGATTTCCACACAGTGTTGCAAACAAAACTTGTTTCCAGTGTCTTACATTTTCACTACTCCTTGAAAGTGATGATGTAAACACGATTATCAAATGTAAAAATGACATTTTAAACAGCAACTAAAGGGCCAACTTCTTACATACATGTGCAGTTACAAAATATATTTGGTGAGGTAATGACAAAAATGAACATGCTTTCCACTTGGCTCCTTACTTAACTCCTCGCTTCCATCGCTATGGGATCACTGTAGGTATACGAGCAAGTCCTAATTAATGGCTTAACTAACCCATATTATGTTCAACCAAGCAGTGACGTGCAGTGAAATAGGCACTGAGTTCTGAAAGCCAAATTGCGAGCGCACACACACACACACACACTCACAGTTGACTGTCGGTTGTTTGCCCGTACTGTAGATCTAAACGGACTCCACAGTTGCGTCCCTTACACCAAAGGCAGAGAAGCAAAACGTTGCCGATTCACACACACACACACACAACTACTTCTGTCTAGCATTCAAAATAAAATACTGACTGTTCTGTAGGCCTACAACATAACTGGAGGCACCTCCATGAACTTATAGGGCCTGTGTACACCTAGCATTTTTTTGGGGGCGTTAGAACAGTACTGAAGTATTAATTGTTCACTTAAAACACACACACACACACACACACACACACACACACACACACACACACACACACACACACACACACCAGATAAAGACAAATGTAATAAAATAAAAGCACATTTCTCTTTAATTCAACGTTATGAACATTTGTAAAGGAAAAATAAATTTATATTTGTATAGGTCTATTACATTTTTCGTATATTTGTTTATGAACTGTCTATTCTCCAAGAGTACCTATTTGCAGACCCATGGAGAAATGGACCTCCACCGGAAGCACGATGGGGCCACGCCGCGAACTAATTTCATTAGTCAGAATTGTAACCTACTCTGAGTTTGTTTTCACTTTACGCTGCAGCTCCGACTGAAGAAAGAGTGTCACTGCCACAACGCGACCTTGTACAGTTGAAAGCAAAATCACTACATAGAAATCTCCATCGGGATGTTTTTATCATTTCCTGATGATTTTACGTTTGATCGATCATTTATCTGATCAGTAGCGTAGTTCTCAGCCCTCGTGCCGTTCATATGCGGCCACCATCGTGAACATGCTTTACATTCAGATTAATAAACCTTTTGTATTGTATGTATCTCATTATTTATTTATTTATTTAGTAACAGGAGTTTTTTAACGTCTGTGCCACTGAACATAGGCATAGTGGTCGCGGGTTCGAATTCGACCCGTGGACCTCTCCTGCAGGTCATCCCCCCACTCTCTCTGTCTCCCCATTTCAGCTCTGTACTGTCTAATAAAGCTTAAAAATGCCAAAAAATAATCTTTAAAAAAAAAGAGGGGGGGGGAAACAAACAAGAAAAACACCCAAAACACAAGCCCATACGTAATAGGAGCTGATAGTCTTTGTCAAGTTTGGGCTTAAACGGACCCGTCATTTATGTAAAAAAGTTAAGCACTATAGCTTTAATAAGTATAGGCCTACTATTTGTAGTCCAATACAAGGGTAGAGAGGGTCAACAAGTTTACCTCTGGGTTCTGTAAGGACCCTAGTCAGACTTTTAGGGCTCCTTGATTGGATGTGTTGAACCAGTTTTTAATTTGATAATTTGAAGTTTAATAAAGGAAAGTGGGAGAATAAATGAATGGACTGATGCCAAGGGGTGTGGCGTTAGGGACATAATGAATAAAGAAATAGAGTAGCGATTATAGTAGATCCCCTGATTAAACTTTTGCATAGATCCATTTATTTAGTTACTTAGTGGAGACACGCTTTTGGTCTATATGACCATAAAACAGCTTTGTTGGCAGCAGATCTCATCTAAATGAACACTTTACTTTAAAGGGAGCTTAGAGTAGAAACATATTTGTTTTTTTATTTGGCTCACAGAACACAATTGGCCTGGTTCAGCACAACCTTTGTTAATTATGTAAATCATTTCTCTGGAAATGTTGTGACCTGAATCTCAAGTTATTTGTAAATAGACCTGATTAAGTCAGGTAATAAAAGGAGATAAAGAAGCACATGTAAGCACATGTAATATCAATGGTGGAAAGTACATACAACCCAATTATTGTACATAAGTAGGCCTATCAATTTTAGGCACTTGCACGTTACATAAGTATTTCCACTACAAGTCACATTTTTCTCCAAAGGGAATTTTCTGCAATGTTTAAGTGACTATGTCAATTTAAAAAAAATGCATTTAGGTCATACAAAAAAAGGAGCTGACATTCGATTGGCTGCCTAAGGGAAAAAAAGAGCCTACTTGACACATGTTGCATAACACTGTATGGCCTACTCAGATGTCATGATAACAGTGCCACACACATGCTCCCATTTAAACACTTTGCATGTTTTATCTGCCCTATAACCACTCATTTTGGGCTGCTGCGTTCCTGAAACCGTCTGAAGATAAGTAGCTCTGCAGATGAAAATGCAGCTGCCCCGGGCTGATCTTGACACCAGCAAATTTAGACCACAAATGAAAGGAAAAATGTGTGTTGAATGACAGGCTAATTTTAGTGCCCTGTGCATGTTTGTTGGTATTTGAATCTGGTTATGTTTTCCCCCTTTTACCTGATATAATTTGATGATGTTTCATTGATGTACTGCAACAAAACTTGTAATGCGACGTCTCCAAATCAGTTGAGAGACTTTCCGTGCAGTCAATCCTACAATGGAAAAAAGATTCAAGTCTGCATAGGGGAGACTGGGAAGGCAAAATGCATTGTTAAAGAAGATGAACTCTGTAGGACTATATCAGGTGGATGTACACACAAACACACATCATTTGGTTTAGCAATCTAAAGGATTAGCTCTTCCATCATACTCCAGACCTCTTCTTTTTCAAATGGAAAAAGCCTGAATTACAGACACAGCGCCAGAGAAAGCGAGGAGGGTTTTCTCTGTACCCATCTCAGACTTGATCCAATACAAACCACCTTTAAAGCAAAGCATTATTGCCTTTTTCTGTGCCATTGTTATATAGATGAGTAGTTGATGGAGCTGCATGGTGTGTGTGTGAAGACAGAAGGGCACAGTGTCGGTAAAGAAAGTGATGGTGACACAAATAGCATGCATGCACACAAGCATAGAAAATGCACACAAATGTTCACAGGATCTGGGCTCACCAACACTGAACTAGCATGCAGTTCAGATGAGGTCTGATGGGGTAGCCCAGCCTGGCAGTCCAGCGCTTTTGGAGGATCAAGCTGTCATTCTTATCTCTTTGGCCTGATGGTCTAACCTCTATTCCCTGCCATCAGTCTCTCTCTCTCACTCACACATACACATGTGCGCAAGCGCACCAACACAAGGTCTTTACTGCTTTGCTTTTTGCCATCCAACCCACTACAGTGGGAGCAGCTAAACTGCAGTTCAGGCAATAACTCTGTGCTTTTGGTTTGGGGAATACAGAGTGCAGGTAGTCAGAATGCACACACACACACACACACACACACACACACACACACACACACACACTCACACACGCACGCATGCATGCACGCACATACGCACACACACACAGCTAAGTGCATGTGCAGTATCTGACATATGCATGAATGGATGGATGGATACATTTAGACAATTTGAGCGCATCACTTTCGGTTCTTAGCAAACTTCACCAGAATTTCACAAGATTTTTGAAGTGAAGAAGAGGATTTTCACTTGAGTAAAATACAAAGGAAAAGCACAACTCCAACAACAGTTGAAATGACTGAATATTCTTTGCAATCAATTCAATTGTTTAAACTCTGATTTTCACTTAGTTTTGCATTATTATTTTTTTGATTGATTTCTTTAAGTCCGTGCGATAGTTTTCTTAAAATGAAATTTCGACCATAACAAACAATGGCAAAAGTGCTTTCTAAATCTGTGACTGATAAAGTGAGAAGCCAAAGAGGTTTTCCATAATCTAATGCACTGCCTCATTGCTCTTCCTGTTCTCCTTGTGATGATGTTAAACCAGCGCGACTTGGGGGATGCAGTGAGCAATGTTCAATTATTACATGTAACACCATTTAAGGATGTTCAAAAATGGAAAGCAGAGATGCCCGCATTAAATTAGTTTTTCCTCTTCTCAGCAGTATAATTGGAGAGGCATAGATGTACATTGTGCTGGAGTACCCGCATGTCAAATGGGATTGCAGTTTTCTCAAGGTATATAATAACTTTCAGGGCTGTCAGTTAAGAAAATAAATGCTGTACTACATCTGGCCATGACTTTAGTTCATTTTCCTGCTCTGTGAGTTACCAGAGCCTCGAGTTTTCTTTAAGAAAAGTTGGTTAATGCTGTGAAACGGTGCAATCAATGAATATTCTAGTTGCAGGTCTTATTTAGGATAAAAAAACAAATCCAGACAATGCTTACAGGCCTTTATCTGTTAAAAGCTCAGTTGGTCGAACAGAGAAATTACTTTTATTTTTTGCAGGGGGTCTGTGCACAGAACCACATCCGTCTCAATAAGTCAACAGAGTTTTTTTCTGGTGAGGGCTTCATGGCTTTCATGGTCATCAGTCTGTGGCTCAGGTGGTTAAGCTGGTTGGCCAATGATCCTAGGGTTGGCGGTTCGATCCCAGCCCGGCCACTTGTGTCATGGTCGTTGTGTCCCTGGGCAAGACACTTCACCCACCTTGCCTCGTGTGAATGTGTATGACTGCTGTATGTTTGAGGTGGTGGTCGGAGGGGCCGATGGCGCTGAATGGCAGCCTCGCTTCTGTCAGTCTGCCCCAGGGCAGCTGTGGCTACTATGGTAGTTTACCACCACCGGTATGACTGTGTGTGAACGAATTGTCTGGAACCCTGTAAAACGCTTTGAGTATCATGAAAGGCGCTATATAAATCCAAGCAATTATTATTATTATTATTATTATTATTATATACATACAGTCTAGTGAGTCTAAAAAGAACTGCTGACGTTCAACAACTGAAATATAAAAGCGCCTTTTGAAGGTTTAATTGCAAACGCCTCCAAATGAACAGAAAGAAAGAAAGAAGTTAAGCTGCATGGTATGTGTGTTGGTGAATACAATTTAGCCTTTCCATTCAAGCATTTATAAGAAAAGGGTGCCAGAAGTGAGTGGTGAATGTACTGTGAACTTTTTTCCAGATTGTCAAATGATTGAATCAGACCTCTCTAAAGTGAAGAGTGTCGATCCCACACATGTCAAAGAAACACAGTTAAGGATCACATTGACGAGAGAGGGTTCTAACAAGAGGCCGCATTCACAGAGCTGGAAGGAGGGCTGCTTCAAGTGTTCACTGCAAGATTAATGCGAATCCAAAATCATAAATATCCAGAAGTGGCTCTTATTTTTTAAAGTGTTTTCTGTGGGTACTCCTCTCAAAGCCTTAACAGCAGTTTTTTTAATCATATCTCCATCAAAATCACTTAAAATGAAACCCTAAAAATCGTTAAATAGTTGCTGCTTGTGCTAATTATGTTCAAGCTTTTACTAAGCTGTGAAAATTAAGTTGGCTTTTCCCCACACATATGATGTCTTTAATTGAAATAAGTTAGTTGCAAGGATCTGTATGTAAACCAAACTATTTATATTCACATTGCAGTATACTGCCAATAAAAAACTAAATATTTGCCCATTTTTTCCCCCTCCCATTGGTGCCCGTTTGTTGATGGAACCAATATAAACCAATCATATTAATAGAATGCATTCATAGCAAAGTCAGCTTTCCCTTTCTTTTATGTATTTTTTTTATTCCAAAATCACATCTTCAAACATCACTTCAGCTGCTCTTACAAAAAATATGCTGGAATAAAAGTGGGAGATGCTGTTTACTACTGAAATGAAAACCTGTTTTAGGACTAAGAACATCAATACACATTGGCGGTTTGGTCATTTTGACATATAGGTGACAAGATCTTTTCCTAAATGGATGTACAGTGTGAAATCTTAAAATAAAAACCATTAATTTAAAATGTCCTTTCATCATTGATTTCTGTTTTTCTATCAGCAGTGTAGACCATGAAAAGAGGATACTACAAGCTGCTTTTATGGTATTAAGTTAAAGGACTTTGTCAATGCTGGTCTCAAGCCAGTTTATACCAGGTTGTGTGTGAAAAGGCCAAAGGATCAGTATAGTTGGTGTAAACCAGACGGATGTCATCCAGCATGCATGTTTGGACAGGATGCTTCAAATGTCTTCCAAGCAATTGACCAACACAACTGTTATTTTGAAAAATCTTTACCAGAATTGCAATTTTTTTTTCATCTTTTTGCCACCAGAAACATTTGGGTGTTACTTCATACAGAGATTCAAAAGCTTCCAATTCATAGGATACAACATAGAGACATTTATTTCTTGTTTCAGTACCAAAAACAAGTGGTTCTCCCTCCCATCAGCCCCAGAAAGCAGCAGTGTTCATTAATAACCAAAAACTGAAAACAAATTTAAAATAAAACAAAATAATCTCAGATTAGCTCCTGTGGTCCTTTGCCCTTCCTTTGTCCTTCGGCCCCTTCATTCGTCCATCCAAACCAAAGTAAAAATAATGAGAGTGCGCATGTGTGTGTGTGTGTGTGTGTGTGTGTGTGTGCATGGGTGTGAAAATACATTTGTAACAAAAACAAAAATAATCTAGATTGAGTTGAAACGCTGGCCAAAGGGGAGTCAGCATCTGGGCTGTCTTTAACAACCAACCTCCAAATCTGACCAACTGTAAAATACGTTGTTTTCTGTTTTAGTTGCTTCCTTTCCTCACTTTAGCGGACACATCCACACACATACACACACACATACACACACACACACACACACACACACACACACACACACACACACACACACACACACACACACTGAAACAGCTTGGGAGTTTTTTTTCTTCGTAAATCCACAAAGTGTTTTTGGTAACCACACAGGACTGTGCTGTAATTCTTGGCTACGTGGACAGGTTCCCAAAGGCAAGATAGGAAAGGGTGTGGGGGGTATATTGGTGTTGAGGCTCCTTCCTTCCTGGCCTTTCTGGATTCTATGCATTGTTCACAGAATCAAAATCAAACCTCTTGGACGTGCGTTGGTGCATTAATGAAGTTCTTTTGTTAGAATTGAGCACAAACCGAGAAAGTGACAGCGTTAATACAAAAACAAGGGGAAAAAAAATAATGAAAATAAAAAATAGTTACATCATTCCTGTGTTTTTCAACTTTGTACTTGGTCACTTTTTGAATTCCATATATTTATATCCATATATATTTATATATATATATTTATATATTCTTTTTACAATTAAAAACACCATGGATTTGACAGACTATTTGGTTTCTTTTTGCCTAAGTAGAAGTGTTTCTCTTGTTTTGTAAATAAATGCATGTACATATTTTTTTCCCTCTCACTCTAAGTACTGTCAATCGGTGTACAGGCGGCCACTCCAGAAGTGTTTGTATGTTTGTATCCACATGGTATGCATATCATCAGCATATTGTCAGAATTTCTGTGACATTAAATTCTCTTTTTTTTTATTCCGGCATTCCCATTTCTGATCCACAGATGTGAAACTCCAGCGTCTGTCAAACACTGCCAAACCGAGATCAAACCTCCCCAAACGATGTCCCGCTCAATGGCTGGTTTGGCCCAGGTCTCTGTGAGACAGGCTCGGGCTGAGTAACTGGGTCTGCGTGAGTCCGTTACAACAGCTCAGTGGCCCAGCACCTCCTCCGTTAAGGTTCAGGAAGCAAACGGTTTCCCTGGCCTCCACCAATAGAGCAGCCGGTGAGTTGCTGTAGCTGATCCCACCCTCTTCCTGCTTCCTGTGAGCCAATGCCATCGCCCTGAGCTGCTCCTGTGCCTCCTCCAATAGCAGCACCACCTTATCCTGCTGCTGCTGGCCAATCGCGGACGAGCAGGAAGTGGAATACAGTTGGGTGTGTGCCGCTTTCTCTTTCCTCTCTTCCTTGCAGGCTATGGCTCTGTGGGCTGTGGTTGCCGCGGTGGTGACGCTGGTTTGCATACAAGACACCTCGTCGTCATGTTGACAGTGGACGGAGGGGATGATGGGTATAGAGCAGGAGCGGAAGGGAGGAGGCGGGGTTTGGCTGTGACGGCGCCCAGGTGGCTTGCGCAGGCTGCGGGTGGAAGGTTCCAGATGGCACAGGCCTGAGCGCACCTCCACGCGGTCACTCCAAGGTGATGGTGAAGTGGCCTCAACGGAAACAGGAGTTTGCATATGTAAGAAGGCATCTCGTCTGGGGTCGTCGCATTGATTCTCTCCAATCTGGCAACTAGAGAGAAGATGGAAGAGAAAAAATACGGAATTGAAGGCACAGACAAAGAAGAACAGCAAGGTAGCAAAGGGTTATTCAACTTCCTTTATTCACCCACAGTAAATTCTCCTGCACCCCGCTGCGCTGATAACACTGTGATACTTTTCCTGTCTGAAGTTGTTGTTAAATACATGCAATATTTGAAAAACCTCATTACACACCTTGTCAAGTGTATGTGCACCAACAGAATAACTGCAGTAGTGAATAATTCTACAACATCTGGAATAACGTAAAGTAACGTGGATTTTCAAATGATTTATTTCTCTAATATCTTAAATTGGCAAATATGACTAAGTTTAGGGGAAATATTTTTGAGAAATACTCGCTGGTTAGTTTTGGGTTTTGGTTAGGCAACTGAAGCATTTGGTCAAGGTTAGGGAGTTACTATGGATACAAGTAATAAAAAGGCAAACATTCATTTGCAGTTATGTGACCGAATATGAACTCTGGCCTTCTGCATAAAGTCTGACTTACTTTATCACATTACTCATCCCACAACATTACTCTCCACCTCTCTGCTCCATATTTTTACAATGCTCTTCTTTTCGTCTTTGCTTTACTTCCAGGATATTTGCCGCATAGAACATTTGATCAATTAACACACAGGTTTTGGTGAGCTTGTAAAAACTGCAGTGTGTACACATGAACCAATATCGAAGCAGTCCGCATCATTGGAGCAAAATGGTCCCTGATCCAGGCCAGATCAAACAAACTAACGCCCTAAGAACACTGAATGCCTCCTTAATAACTATTCTCGACTCTCCTTGTGTCATAAGTACTGTGTAGGGTTAAGATTCTGGAGCAGCCCACAGTGATCCTTGACATTTGCACCATGTGGTTGGGTACTGTTGGCCCAATATGGGTCTGGTTCTGCAACAACAATATATCAAGTCTCTGTTCTGTATCTGTATCTTGACCTGACTTCACTGAGCGCAGACATAATCTCCCACTCCTTATAAGACTGTGCACTTCAGTGTTATCAGAGTCTGAATCCGAGGGCATTCTAAAGTAGAACCTCATTTGTGAAATAATTCATAATCCTCCGCAAAGGCTATGGGTTTTTTTCTCCACCATGTCAAGATACTTTAACTCCCCCTCTCTTATTATACCTCATCACACACACTTGCTCTCCATCAAGACGTGCAAAAATAGTGGTGGGAGGAAAGGGTGCTTTTTTTTCAGACTCAAAAGAAAATCACGCCGTCCTTTTTATCGCCGCAGTTTTTTTCCGAGACATGAAAACCTCGGCAAAAAACCCCAGCGGAGACTTAGCGGGGCCCACAGAGAGGATCCCCGCCAGCGATAAGAGAGGATGACGCGAGGGTGCTAATTCCCAAGATAACATTCTACTGACAAATCTCTCTTCTGATGTGTTGAAACACAATCAGATTGCAAAAATCTATGAAGCAGAGTTCAAATATAGACCCTGCAGCAGCAACGGGCAGAAGCCAGAGTGGTATTACTGAAAGATTGTGTGCAAGGGAGGTGAGATAAGTGACTGGGCTTTTATCTTTTATGGGAGCTCATTACATGTACAAGTGTTAACAGTCATTTTCATTAATCCATTCCCCTACCGATCTTTTCTTAATATACATCTCATCAGTTTGCTGCTAAAAGTCAGGCTGTTTAATGTGATGCAGTGACTTTGTAATACTTAGAAATGTCTGCAGAGAAGCTACATATACATACATGTAGGTGTGTACTCCTACGTGCAAGTGGAGCTATGTATATAATGTACTGCAAGACAAACTTAGAAAGTGAGAGAAGAAATATGGCCACGTTTCTAATAAAATCCTGCCGCCTGCCTGTGTGACAACCATTTTGGAGACAGCTTTATCTTAAAATAGTAGTAGCAACACAAGACTTTCTGTCTCCCTGTCAGCCATTTTGTTGAGATAACACTAGGTTTCTCTAACAGGCATAAAATAGAATGGGCAACCTTGCTTAAAAGCACTTTCTAACTGTCATTTGCTATCTGCACACTCCTCTGTCACATCCTTTTATCCTTCTGATACTGTTTTTTCTGCTATTACAATATTTCTGTCTGCATTCTGTCCTTGTCTGAATGAATTCATACTGCCTGTATCTCCATTTCTGTGTCTATATCCTTCCGTGTGTCTCCATGCAGTTATGGTCAAATGTCTCCATGGCAACCCGACTACCACACTATGAGAAAGGGAGTCTGCCGTCTGTCTGTCCATCTGCTGTGATGTGAAATCGTACATTAGAGGGAGAATGAGTGAGTGGGTGAGTGAGTGAGTGAGTGCCTAAATGTGTAACCAATTGAATGAGTGTACACATGTGAGTAAGCGAGTGAGCGCGACCTCTTCGCTTTCGGCGAAACCTGTTCATCTGTACGTGCACACATAATGTCAGATAATGCAGAAATCTGTGTGAGTGTGTGTTTTTATTTATGGACGCAGAGTTTTCACTCTGTGCTGTGAAATGCACAGATCATCAAAGAGGCGTGGGCAAAACAAATACAAATACATGGCAGAGCAGCTTTTGGTTAGCAAAGAACACATGGAGTGACCAGAAGACATTTGTGCCACACAAGAGGACACTTGAGTGACATTTGGGCTGAGCAAGGGGATGCTTTGGGTGACCGTATAACACATGGGCTGACCCGGGATCATTTGGGCCAATCATAGGCCACTTCAGCTCACCAGAAAACATTTGGGTCAATCACTCAAGGGCGCTTTGGTTGATCAAAGGGCACAAAACGATGCCTGTACCAACCAGAACACATGTAGCCCAAAAAAAGAGGTGTCTGGGGCTAGAGGACATTTGGACCGACAACAAGACACTTTGCTTGTCAAGAATACATTCAGGTCAACCAGATGACAACTCAGCGACCAGAGGGGGACTTCTTCTGAACAGAGGAACCCATGGGATGGCCAGGGATCAATTGGGACAACCGTGGGTCACTTTAGCTCACCAGAGATCAATTGAGTGAATAACTCAAAGGTTCTTTGGTTGATGTTGATTGAGGGCACAACAGATTCCTGTGCTAACCCAACCATAATACAGAGCGGTTTTCAGGGATGGACTAGAGGACAATGGGACCAGCTAAGAGACACTTTGCTTGACTAGAAGACATTCAGGCTAACTTGACTACACTTGAGCTATCAGAGGGCATTTGGACCGAGCAGAAATCAGTCAGGTTATAAAAGAACACCTAGGCAGACTGGTAGAGACTTGGGACACCTGAGCTGACCACTTGGCAACCTGGTTCAATTCAGAAGAATAGGGCCAAACCAGAGGGTACTTACGTGGCACTAGGGAGGATGAAAATAGCACACAGGGAAGCAGCTCAAGTGTCCCTTTATAGTGACATTAATATAGCATGAAATATCCTGTTTAAATGAGGATTTAGTCAAAAGGAAAAGTCAGCTTTAAGAGAAAACAGTGAATGGGGCAGTCGCCACTCCATCTCCCTCTTTGTGACTGTGCAAGCGATACTGTATGCTTGCTGTACGTGTGAGTGTGTTTCTGTCCAGCCATGTCTATCTCTTCTTCCTCGTTCTATTAGTATGCATGTAGGTCATGTGGAGCTTTATTCTGAGCCGGTACCGCCGGGACTTGAACGCCCAAAGTAAGGCTTGCCAGTCCAGGTGGGTAAAGCACTGACTCGTGACCCAACAAAAAATGGGTCAAAGCACAGCGCCACATACACTAAATCCATTTTTTGCTAATCTTCTGCATTGATCATTAGCATATTGCATAAGCATGTGCACAGCAGCTATAGAGTCTAGCATCTGTGCACATGCAGTTTTGCCGAAGAAGAGTAACCCCACTCTGTTACATTTGAATGCTTTACTGGATTTAATTGTTGTTCTCCCTGCAAAGCCATCACATTAAAACGCTGAGAATAAGAATTCAGTGCAGGCACAACAAGATGTCAGAGAGGGAGAAAGAGGGTGAAGAAACTGCACGTGCAGCCTGTATTGTGTCCTCAAAAAGCCTGAGCACCAGGCAAAGCTTTTCCTTTGAACTCCTGCCACTGTACTGTAGACCACACCATAAAGTGACCTTGTTTTTCTTTTATCTTTGCTCAGCAGATTGGAAAACAAAAGGATAGGGGAAAGTAAAGGAGATTTACCCCAAAAATATATATTGTTTTTATTTATTTTATTTTTTAAATCCAAGAGATGGATTTGAAATATCCACTCTTGAAATTAATTCTAAAGCTTTGCACATGGTAAGCTTTTCAGTCATTAGCTTTCAACAAAGCAGTGGAGACAAAAAGAAACAGAGAAGGTTAGGATAAAACCTTGAAATAGCCTTGATCTTTAAGCTGTAATTACCACTACAACAGCATGTGTCTTGCTACACAGTAAGAGCCTGTAAACACAGTACGTTTCAAATGTCTGCATTACACAGTTATATCAATATATGAAGGAACGATTGCATACACACTTTTAAAGACCAAATATGAAAAAATGTATACTGTATATGTATGTATATATGTATATATTTTTTTTAAATAAACAAAGTGAAGATTTGGCTTCTTGTCTCAACGTTTCATAGTTAATTTCCTAAACAGTGAATGTTTTGTAGGGAAGAAAATCACAATCCATAACAACAACACAATCATTTGATTAAAAAAATACAATAAATGTATACGTTTTTCACATTAATCACATACATTATATATTATTTCTTCCCTCACCCTCTTTGTGCTTCAGTCTCCTTCTCGGAGGAGTCAACTTCCTGAAGGTGTTGGTAGGCGGGGCCTGAATACTTGGATGCTCCAATGGGATTTAGCCTTCCCCTGGGTATGGGCGGGGTCCTGCGAGGAGTTGACCAATGGGCTGCCCGGGTTCTCTGATCCGGGATGTGAGACAAGGAACCACTTCTACAAGAAAATAAATGGGGTTTTGTTTAGTATCTTATAGAATATAATGTTATTTATGTGACACTATGAATTAAGGCCAGGACACACCGGCCAGATAATCGCCGTCGTAGTGTCGGTAGGGGGTCGGGACATGAATCTGTTTGGTGTGTGCCGTGACGTCGGCCGACTTAGAGGTCGTCGGGCTTGTTTTGCGCCGATTGAACATGTTCAATCGGCGGCCGACCGTCTTTCATTTGGAGCAATTTGATTGGTGGAGGGCTAGCGAATCAGTGAAGCCCGGAAGTGGAGCGGGTAGCACAAACAGCTAACAACAGCTAGCCATCGTTTTAATGTGTTTGTTCGTTTTGTTTTGCGAGTACTCACATGCATCAACCCTTGTTGACTGCTCGACACCATGCTCGACACTCTCTGCTAAAAATTGTGCTCTTATGGTCCATAAATATAAATACGTATTTATATCTATGTTTATGCTCTAGAGAGCTGTCCCATCATTTCCGGCTTTCGTATTTTTTCGGGCCACAATACAGATTAGCGCCACCTGCTGTTGTGGAGACATTACGTCCCGCGCAAGCGCAGAGCGTACGGAAAATAAGCAGTCGTCTCGGTGTGTGTTTTGACCGCGACGGAAAGACTGGAGCTTCCTGAAACGGCGACTTCAGTTTTTGGGTAGTCGGAACGTGTCGGACTGGTGTGTCCTGGCCTTTAGTTGGTCCAAGTTATTATTTAATTTTGTCAGATTGTATGTCAGATCAATAAATATGTTCAATACTAAAGCGAATTAGAGTGGAAGCAGCTCTGGTCACATCTTGCTTCACCATCATATAGGCTTTCCATTTGTCTACTTTGGATTGGGTTCAAAATGAATAATTAGTAAAAGTGACAAAGTAAAGTTATGTTGATTCTAGTGGCACATTTGGACAAAAGCAGTCTTTTTTTTATTACACCAGCGACTTCTGTACAAAAGATCTTTGCAAGAGCGTGCTGCTTAATCATACTGGGTTCATATGGAATCTGACAGATTACGTAATTGCCCTTTTCTAAGAAAAAGACCACGGAACTGAAGAGCCAGGAACATAATCTGTATCCCATAACCCAAGACACTATTTTTTGCAAATTAAGAAACACCGTAGTAGTCAATGCTGGAATAGGTCCAGCTTTGGCCTCGACACTTAATGTTTTGGAAGACGGCTCTAAAATCTTTCATTAACAAGAAAGAAGAATTTTCTTTTGACGACCGGCAAAAGTTTAATTTAACAGTTAACCCCGCTGTTCGCTAAACAAACGGGACTTAATATGACAAGTTCTTATCAGGCTATTTCAGACTATGCCAACTCGCAATGCTCTCCTGACAATAGCGTCCAGGTTTCATGCAATTGCAAACAAATAAAAACACTGATTGTCCACTACCAATGTCATTCGTGGTAAGAGTAACATACTGCTAGCCAAGATCAAATTAACTTAAAGGTCACATATTATGCTAAATGCACTTTTTAAAGGTGTTCTAACACATCCATGGGTCCACGGTGTGCCTAGAGACTGCCAAAATATTAAAAAATAACAATCTCTCCTTTTCTCACTCTCCCCCTTTCTGAAACCCCCACCCCTCCCCCCCAATATACTCCAGTCAGAATTCTCCACGTTTCTGACCTCACAAACTGGAAAGCCAGAAGCTTCCACTGTGCAGCCCACACCCCTATTTCTTATTGGTCCACGGCCCTGACAGACAGAGGGCGAGGCGTATCTGGCTTCGCTTCCGGACAGGGGGCGGGGGGAGCTCAAAGATTGTATATTTACAAGGGGAGCTGCAGCTCTTTTTAAAAAATAGGCCATTGTGAGATTAGCTGAACATCAGCATAGTACAATAAATTATCTGAAAGTTTTTTTCAGCAAACAATTAAAGAAAAACGTATTAGGGACCACTAAGACCATATAATATGGTGTATAATAGTACCGAAAAGTGTATAATATGGGAGCTTTAAGAGAAAGCAACAAATACAGGGAAGAGAACAAAGTCTTGCAGGGGAGAAAGAGCAGACTTTGTGGTTTGAAGGTTATCTAATCGTATTTCAAGTTTTTCTGGAAAAACACATTTGAAAAAGGTGATAAACCCCCGGCTGCTCAAAAGGAGTGGCTTAGCAGTAAGAGTCAGAAAACCATGGGTGCACAAACAAACTCTCAGGTGTGAATATAACTGAAAAGCGATCAAACAGAGTAAAGCAATAACAAAAGAAGAGGAATGAGTCAATTTTACTTATTTCCTCCTGTGTCAATACAAGTATAAAACAGGGCTTGTTTCATGTTTGATCTGAAACCATGCTGTCTTTTCACTCTATCGTACGGCAGTTTTACACCTGATCGCATACTGTATAGTTGTATAGTTTGCTTTCTTCATGCAGACCAGCTGGATAATGATACATTGTTTTATTTCAAAAGGTCTGGTTCTCTTTCACTTCTATCGTTTCTCTGGTCCGAATCCGTTGGTGAAGTGGACCAAAATGCAGGGGCATAATCCACTTGGTATGATGTGTCTCGGGCGGGAGCAATAACGTAGTTCCTGAAGAGCTCTACAATTGGTCAGAATTTCCATGCGGGAAAATGAAAGAAGGATACTACAGGAACTAGATTATCCAGCAGTCGCGTCAGATTCCGGCTGGTCTCGTTCTCACCACAAACGGACTGTACCAGAGTTTGTTTTGAAACATACCGAGACCGCCTCCACAACAAGGTCTTGGTCTGCTTGTTTGCTCCGCTTTTGGTGCTCAACCCAGTGGGTTTGCTGTGTTCTCTGTCCTACACAAACAAACCGTAGCTCAGGTGGAAAATAACCCAAGTTTGTTTCTATTAAACAAAGACGGCAGCTATGAAAGCACTCTTAACTTAGGGCAGATGTTAATAGAGTAGTAACTGAATACATTGCTCAAAATACTGAAATATATCAATTTTAATAACAGAAAACCAATAGGTGGTCTGACACACAAACCCCCATCTGCAGGAGTTCGCTCTTCTGTGGCTCTGGGAATGTGTTTGTTTGTATGTACTGTTTACAGGAAATTCAGCCTTGGCAAATACAGTATGTGAATTCTAACTCTGTCAGTAGTATGCACTGAAGTGTGTGTTGAAATGTGTTCCTACTGATGAACAAGACAAAGACCGGCCAGCTCTAACACTCCACTGAGCATTGTGAGACAAAAAAGAAGCTTACTGGGATTTACACGTCTCATAAATCCGGCACATGTGCTCCCCATTTTATCTCTGTCGCATCTCCTCTGGCTGTTATAGATATGCTTATTAACATGTTTATAGCTTTAATTATAATTACTATCATTCTTCCATAAATCAGCAATTAGCGTTGGCTGCACTGTAATGTGGGTAATTCAATTTCTCTCTTCATTGCATCCCTGCTGATTATAGGAAAGGACACTGAAGTTGCCTATTGTTGGCATAATTAGTATTATTGCCGTTTCCTGCAGTGAATGGAGGGGACAGCTGCATCTAATGTTACATTTGTAAGTGTCTAAATGTCATACCTGTGATGTTTTGCTGTGCATCTGGAGCTGTGTCCAGGCTCAGTGGGGTTGTTGCAGTGTGCAACGCTGGACTCACAGGCATTTCCCTGGCGAGGCTGGGAGGAGCGCTTGTAGTACTGCGTAAACAAACAAGAACAACAAAAGTTGGACATCTTGGTTTAGCATGGTAAGAGAAATCCCTTCAGATACATTTGTACCAATTATGTGTATGTGTATGGGTCATGTTATACCCACTCAGAAAAAAAATATCTTCTATCTAAAGCAGGATATAATAAGATTTCTTGCTCTTTCTCACACACTGAAAGCATATACTGCCTGGAATCTGGGAGCCAACTGCCACAGACTAAATGGAGCTGGGTTACATCTATTGCTGCCTCTTTCAACCTTCCTCAACATCACTCTCGCTTTTTCAGGGATTGAGGTAGAGAACAGAGGGAGATTACAGCTTGATGTAATCAAAAGCATTAAGGCTTCCAGTTGAGTCACAAATCATCCCTCTAACCCTGAAGGGTGCATGGCAACTTCATTGAAATCCAGAAGTGCCGATGTTGAAATGTTGCAGCTGCACAAGAAACAAGTAACGTACCTGGGAAGGCTTGCTGCGTGGAAGATGTATTTATCATGTTAAATGTAAAAGCCCAGAGCCATATAGCTATATTAGGGTGTATTCACACTGGGAAGGTCCGCTAGTTCACTTGCTTTGGTCCAGACCAAATAAAGTTTAGATTTTTTTCTTTTGGTGTGGTCCACTTTCATATTGCCCCTTTTGCAAGTGAACCAGCATTAAGAAGTAAAACCACACGTGATCTGAGGTCATTCATTCATTGGAAAGACATTCTGGGGGGGAGAGAAGCAGGAAGCACGAAGTGAAAACTGCGAAATATATAACTGATACGATATGGGGTTAAAAATAATAAATAAATAAATAGGCCTACATGTAGCCTATAAATAAAATAAAAAAACATAAAATTATTGTTGTTTCATATGGTTATAATATGTAGGCCTGTGTCTATGATGTGGTTTGTAGCCTACGATGTGAAACATAATATTTACTGTATTTTTGCTGCTGGACGCGCGGCTCGCGAGGAATAGGCTCATGCTGACACACAGCTACCGTGTGTCAGCTGGGGGTGAGTTCGGCGCAGCTCAGCTCCAAACTGACACGGGGATAGTATTGACGGTCCCGTAACATGGGAAGCAAAATAAAAACACGCACTTCATACAAAGCGTAGCGTGAACCTGTTGGCACTGTGCGGGGGACGCTCCCCTCTCCTTCATCTGATCGCTGAACACATCAGCATGTTTACGCTTCCTGTCTATCAAATGTAATATATTTGCTCGGGGCTCCCGGTCAAACCACAACTAATCTTCCCAACAAAGGCAACACTTTCCCATAATGTGAAGCTGACGGTGATTTATTAAAAAAGAAAAATCACAGTGCTTCCTGCAATTGGGTCGGATCGAGTCCGGACAAATTCACACCACAAACGAACTGCAGCAGAGTGCGTATGGAACCGCATCGAGACCACCTCTTCAGCTTGGTCTCGGATCGTTTGTTTGGTCCGCCCCCGAGTGCGATTGCTGTATTCACACATGTCTGAAAGATGCGCACCAAAGGCGGAAGTGCATCTGAGTTCGTTTCAACCGAACTAAACACGGCATGTGTGAATACACCCTTAGTTTTCAAATATGAGTTAGCATGCCAAAAAAGACTGCTTTGAAATGTTTCAAAATGGTTATCCAACTATGTAGAAAGACAGATGGACAGACAGACACAGTCACACAGCAATTAACATCCTCTTAGTATTTCAAATTGACTTTGACGTAACAGCTTGTATTTCAGTGTACACATGCACATCATTTGCATATCAACCCAGCTATCGGTTCAATCTTTCTATTGCGTCAAACCATGAAATGAATCATTACAAAGCCATTTAAATGCCTGGCTTCACAGCAGTGGGAAAGTTGATCACTTAATCAATGAAATTAAAATCGCAGTGCCTTATGTACAGTGGAATATATGGAAATATTCAGACAATATGTTCAAAAATGGAGAATTAAGTACCACCAACCAGCACAGCCACATCCGTTTGTCACCTCTCCTTCCCTCGCCCCTTGTTTTGACCTAGCAGCCATCATGACGGGGGAGATCTAAATCTGCACTACCGGGGTAGTGTGTTAGTCCCAGGTGGTCCCTTCTAGCCTTCTCATGTGTGTCCTCATCTCTGGAGAGACGGATATGCAATGAAACAAAACAATGCTTTGTTCTGCACCTCGCAATGCAGTTAACAAGGCAGACTGATTCAGCTACACTGCAGCAAATATCTACTGCTGCCAGATTCTCAAAAGGCACACTGGGCAACACAGGAAAGTGTCTCCGGCTTTAAGCTTTAAAAGATGGAAAGATGTAAGAGAGTCATGCTGTTTTGATTTCTTATCCCCAACACAAACGCATCTCTTGTTTGCGTCTATCTGACAGTGACACTTCTCTCTCCTCTGCAGTGTCAGTATTGTCTAGACTTTTTTGTCGTAAGGCAAGAGAGATCTATCTTTGTGCCATTTCTTGCTCCGAGGGCCTTTTTATGTCTTTTTCATTTTTACAAAACAATGTCTTAGTTTGATGTCTCACTAACAAGGTTGTCACTGACGCAATCCCTTTTAAAGGTCCTCTGCAGGACACTGGCCTCATTAGCATCACACACACTGCCATGGTAACATGTTTTAAGGCTGATTTGTGCTTACAAAACCATGACAATATTTTATAACTTTTATGTCAGAGTTGCACTCTCACCTCTCACAAAGTTGGACTTGCTCAACCTCCTAAGTAATAAGTTCCAAATACTGTTCATCATGTGGTGGAGTCAGTTCATGTTGTGGTGGAAAAGTCGGCTTTGAAATGTACTCTTCAAGTTTGCGACTTTATTGATATTTCAGGGGGTAATACGATGAGGTTTAAATGTAGGAATTTGCTTCTTCACAAATTTAAAAAAAGATTAAGCAATATATTTGGGGAATGACAGATCAGCACTGAATATATTTTTAAGTGACATTGGCAGGGCTCATGGAGGTGCAACGTTTGATTGTGTCTTCATCTGACACCAATGTTCTGACGAATCACATTTTTCTAAACAATGGCTCTGACTGGCTTCTAATATTTAGAAGCATCAGAAGTGTGAATATTGTAAGAAAAAAAAAATGTTGTTACCTGGGTCACATTAGCATTTAATACGCGACAGGTGGACCGCTATTTAGATCTCCCAGTGCTGACAAGGTGTTTCAAATGTTGACAATTCAAAACTACATTAAAGGTTCATTGTCACTGAACATTGAGAATAACCATTTTATGACCGTATTTTGTGTTGCAAAATAAGAATACAAATATACCTATATAATCTTTTTCACATTCAATGTGCCCTGTAAACAGTCTGACGGGCCACCCATGGGCCTTAACCTAATTCACTATGTGCTATGTATACACCTGCTGTGCTAAAGTGATTAGTAATGCAATGTATCTCTGGGAAGCTGACATTCTTGAGATTTGACAAATGCAAACCATTTCTTGATAAAATCAACAACATCAGGTACCCTAGGCTTACTCTCTTAACGCATCTATCGATTTTATATGCGTCTGTACGTATGTAACGCGTGTAGTGTGTTCGCACCTTTGCGCTTCCTTTAAAATAATGTAAAGGAAGAGTAAGGGGATACTTGAGGTAATGAACTGTCCAATCCAATGCAACCTTGTTGGGTTGTTTTCACACTCTCATTGGTGTTTTGACACAATCCAAGTTGCTAAATGATACAGCAACGTCCAGTGAAGAGTTGCTAATTTCTTAGTTTGTGATATACGACTACAATTAGCCTACTCAAACCGAGAACGGTCTGTTCAAACTAGCAAGGGCTGTTAATTATTCCATGATTAAGAAGGAGGGAAATGTGACTCTATTCTGTTAGCACTGACACTGTGTGGTTCAGTTGTATAATTTAAAAAAATAGATTTGGGCTTCAGAGAAGCGGCTCTAGGAAACATTTAAACTGTGTGCATCTGTCAAGCAGCAATACTGATTGTTTATAGAGGTCATCACTATAAACGCAATGTTTTCTTGCACAGCTGCAGGCCAAGGAACTCTGCTCTCCATCAACGCGCACAGACACAACTGGCAAAAGTAATCATTGCATTGACAGTGACTTCATGCAGAGTCTGGATGTGGTGCAAAGGGAGAAAAGCAATGTTGTAAATTAACGGATGTGTGTGTGTGTGTGTGTGTGTGTGTGTGTCACGAGGGTGTGTAATGGATGTTTTAATCTCTGAGATAGGGACTAGCATTCACCGTATGCCTCTGGCGCTGAGTTTTTTTTTAACACAAACACACTATCCAGAGGGAACCATGAGACTACTTTCATGATTTGTGCAGAGATGCTTGCATCAATAAAAGCTTTAAACACACGCACGCACGCACGCACGCACGCACGCACGCACGCACGCACACACACACACACACACACACACACACACACACACACACACACACACACACACACCTAAATAAATATATTGTGTCTCAGACCTAAGCTTAGCAGAGCAGGCTCAGGACAGTGTCAGTCATGATAGAGAGAGCAGTTTCAATTATGGGGCAATGACAGATAACTCTGTCGAAAACCTGTGGATTAGATGTTTGGGTGGTAGAACTGATTGATAGAGAAATACCCGTGCAGTCAGAGATGCTTTTTAGTTAACTGCTTACACAATTACTTTCAACAAAGGGGTCTGCGGTGCTTATCAGAAGTCTTCATGTCTCATAAAAGGACACTGAATGCTAGATAGTTGTGGTACATTCCTTGTGAATTTCCCTATTATAAAGTGTCAATTATATGTACTACATTGTTGTATGTGCAACAGAAATGTAACACAAAGTCAAAGATAACAGCCTGAAGTGTACAAAACATTTGCGTCAATGCATGCGCCTAAAACACCTCTGACCGTGTTTGGTAATTGATCGCTTGCAGAGAGAAAATAATGTAATTCTGGCTGCGTAGGCACATAAATAAACAAACACAATCAATTTGCATGTAAATCCCCTAAAGGCTCGTGTAGGAATTAAATAAATAAAACAACATTTGAATTCAACATTTAAACACTTAAGATCAGATCAGCCTTTTGTTGTCAACAAAGTAAACAATAATCATTAATTCATGAGCCAGGTCTAATAGAGCTATTAGAAAATGAAAGCCACTTGCAAAAGAACCACTTTTAAATTGGCATTTTGATTACTCATGTTTAGGTGTAATGGGATTTCATTGTAGTTTATCAAATAGTTTTTTATTACATTCTATTATAGTATAATATTTCTATGCTTGGCAAAAGAGATAATATTTAATTAGCAAAATAAAAAAAGTCATGTTTAAATATCAGACTGAAGGCCTGTTCACAACAGAACACAAAACACAATCAATTAATTTAAATCACTCCTATCAAATTATTTTCTCATGGGGTCTGAGCATATTCCTGCAAATCTTTGGTATTGAGTTGCACCTTGGTTAACTTTGGAAAATGTGCCATGGACCAGCAAACTATCCAGACAGTGCTGACCTTTCAGGGAAAGGACAGCCTGAGTGAATAGAAGAAGCTATTGAGGGTTATTAGCTGGGACGCTCTATCCACTTTTCTTTAACCCTCCTCTGCCAGAGTATAACTCGCTCATGCAGTTTAAGACACTCATGGGACAGAAGCCAATTGTATGAATATGCCTCTTAAACAGACTGTGTGAACGTACACTGAAAAAAACGATTCTGACATTAAGTAAATGTTACACAATTTTCACCTGTAATATTAACAATGAAATATATGTTTGTATCTCTACAAAAACAAATCTAAATCTGGACTTAATCTGACTTTGTTAGTATTATAAGACATTGTGCATTTCCTCCACAACAAGATAAATGTACGTAATCCCAATCAATGTTTTTATGTAAACCCACCTAACGAGCAATATCTTGTTGTGTTTACACCATTTAC
Organism: Hyperoplus lanceolatus; assembly: GCA_026929865.2. Classification (NCBI taxonomy): domain Eukaryota; kingdom Metazoa; phylum Chordata; class Actinopteri; order Uranoscopiformes; family Ammodytidae; genus Hyperoplus; species Hyperoplus lanceolatus. Next base: position 16,885,990 of record CM049409.1, read on the forward strand.
ACTCCTTGAACTGTGAAGTGGGAGGATTCAATCTTCTCTCAAATCAAGCTCTTGTTCGGACATTTTGTCAGTTGGCTGAACATGGACTCGACGTAAGTTTAAGGTAAGAATAAAGTTTGCTGAGCAATGTTAATATGTATATCATATGTATTTCTAGTATTGTTAGGCTGGTTACATTTATTTTTTTAATGGGATAAATTAAAACTATGAGCGTAAACAGTCCAGTATTAGAGTAGAGTTGGTTTAGCCTGCCTTTTCTGAATGGAGTTACTTTAGCCTGTGCTGTGATATCTTAGCGGCGCAAATTTAGCCCGTGGCTCAATACTTGTTCTGCCTTGTTAGTTTAGCACCGCTAGCTTTATGCCGTTAGCTTAGTTGCGCTTGGCGCCGTTAGCTTAGCTGCGCTTGACATTTTTTTTTATTTCAGTCTGCATTTCTGCTTGAATTGGCTCATCGGTTTTTTGTTTGCTTATGCGTTTACAATACACCAGGCCCGCACTGCTGTTTAAACCCACATACACACGATGAATGGTGTTTTATTATCTATCTCAGCATTCAAATGGCAATGCTAAAAACCGTTAAAAATGTAAGGCGGCAAACGTTAGGGACGTCATCCCTGGTGTTCGCGCGCGAGTACGGTGCAGAAAGCGGGATTCTGTTCTCCGTTTGTTTTCTGAGACAGGCAAGTTAGCAAAGAAAAGGGGGAGTTTCTGCTGTTATTAAAGGACTAGCTGTGGAGATCGCTATACAGGTAAAGCACAGACTGTAAACCGAGGCATTTTTTATTTAATCTGTGTTCTTTGTCTCTGGCTAGACAGGACTCAAAACGCTAAAACGTTGAACCCGTTTGATAACACTTTAATATGATGTGACCACATCGTAGGCCACATAATTAATAAAACAATAAAACAGTATAGTCATGCGTCTAAAGACGCAGTATAGTTGTATAGCCAATACACAGGGCTTCTCTATGAGAGGAGTTATTGTCGGGCCGTTTGAACACCTCGATAATAGCCTACATTGCCAACTGAAATAATGCGTGGACTTTTAACCATAAGGACTAGGGATGTTAAACGACTCATTGTTTGCATGTCGACGTGTCGGAGGCATGAATCGACAAATCGATCTATTTACTGCAGCCCAGTTAGAGATAGAGTAAAAGAAACTTAACAGCTGATATAAAAATGTGTCAGGAGTAGGTTTGAGAGCTGCAGTTGAGGTTGAGCCTTTTTGCAATAGTGAAACTCTTGTACAATGTGTTTGAGGTTGAAAAGATACATTACGCATTAACACAATTAAACAATTACAGTGGAAGAAGTGAAACTTTGTATCAATTGGAATTCGGTTGTGTGAGTTCCAACATCAGTGGCTGAATGAGAAATTGAATAAATGATATGTACATAGTTTTCAAATATAAGGAATTGAATCAGTAATAATAATGCATGTGTATAAATATGTTGTGGTTAGTTTTCAAATGCAGTGAAGAGAGACGGAGAACTTAAACCAATTAAAGGTCATAGATCAAAAATGATGATTCGAGAGTCCAAGGAGGCGTGAACATCTTGATAAATCTTGATAAACATTATTTGTCAGGAAGTTAAACTTGACCCATTGGTCGTCCAAGTTCACATACATTTCTAAGTCTTAAAAACTCTAAAATACACATAAAACCCGAATTGTGATTCCTTAGAAAGTATAATAGAGATATCACAAAGCCAAAGTGAACTGATAAAGTGCAGTGGACCCATTTTAAAGTTTGAATGAAATTTCTAGCTGTGGGAAGTAAAGGAAAGAGTTTGAATAGCAGAAGGTTGGAACATTCCTCCCATTGACTTCCATAGAGAGAAAAGTTGAACAAGAATTTGTGATAGTAATAATGTCCTAATACTGGGATAAACATTTGAAGATCTGAACAGAGTTACTAGTTTACAGTCCACACACTGTATGTGGTAGTGCAGAAGATTAACATGTGACGTGAAGGTCTGACAGGTCTTAGCACATACTATATATATATATATATATATATATATATATATATATATATATATTTTATTTTTTTTTTTTTTTTTTTAAAGTCTGCTGAAAATGAAAGGAACCCATTTGCATGTATGCACCGTGTGTGCTCTAATAGCTATTAATGTAATAGTTTACCTGCATATTGAAAAATTGAGATCTCATTTCCTGTCAAATTTAGGTTGAATACATCATTTGATGAAATGTTGCTCTTTAAGATCAAAACAATGTATATTTCTAAATACTATTCTTTCTGCACACATAGCAGAATAATCATATTACAAATTTAATAAGTGCATCACTTTGATAAGGGCATTTCCAACTGGTATATAAGATCTAACTACTATATCCAGAGGTTTGGAATGTTGCCTTAATCTTCACAAAGCTTGGGGAGCCACTTTGTTTGTTCTTGGCGGATACCTCAGCTTGAGGGTAACACAAGGAGGCACACCTGACACACAATCTTCACAAAGTCCTGTCTTCACAGATTACTTTCAAGCTTTGCTTAGCTCGGCCTTCAAGCTATATCTTCAATATATCAACAGTTTGTGAAGTGAATCTCAAGACCCTTAGGCAAGAACGGCCTTATGTTTTCCCAAATCTATTAACTAAATATTCAAAATGACAGAGCCTGTGCCAGCTCCATTCAGACATATATTTACTTCCTTCGCCAGTTGATTCAAGAAGGGAATTATATATTTTTATACAGCAATGTTGCTTTATTGCTGGAAATTCATATGCATCTTGTGACCATCATGAGACATTAGTTTCTCTAATTGAAAAATTGGACATACACACAAAAAAACTGGTAGAAAAGGTAGAACTTTAAAAATATATTATCTATATCATGTATGAACATATTATACCTTGATGCTGGGTCACTTAAGGCACTTTCCCTAGTGCAACTTTCAGTCCTCATAAATAAACCTTTGTGCGGTTCAGTTGGGCAGTTGTGAACGCAGCAATTGTAATTGGACATTAAAAAGGCGATTATGGTCTGCCTGCAAAGGATGCAAAGGATCATGGTGCACACTGGTCAACGACAGGTGGAAGATGAGTGAGAGAGGACTGACTTGGATTTCTGCAGAGGTCCCATGTTTGTTTGACATCTGGGCCAAAGAGAACATAAAATATCTGTTGAATTAAGTCCACAAAAAAAATAGCTTCAGAAAGTCATTACAGATGACCTGGAGCAGAAGGGATAAATGCTCACAGTAGATCACTGTCGAGTCGAAATAAACCAGAACTCACAGCAATAATTCAAAGTCTGTGATCCCCTGCATATAATTGGCATGTCATTTTCATGTTTACATTTTCCAACACCATACATCTGAAATATCAGAAAGACTTCTTCCAGGACCTTTCCGGCCTTGTTCCCTCATACACGCCCCTGAGCAAATTTTTCTTCTTATTTGGTCCATCTATATATTTGCACCATGAAACAAAACTACACTAAATAGAAAACTAATCAAAAGTATCAATTTCACTCTGATCTGGTTGATCCAAACAGCTATAGTTGTGAAAGCACTCTTAGATATACACACAAACTATATATTTTTTGTAATAAAAACTTGATAGGAGATATGCTCATTTGTTGAGACTAAAATGAGAAGCTCAATGCCCCTCTCATGTCTGTATGATGGCAATACACATGAGTCTAATTCTGACTGTGAATCTGACTCTGAGAATGGCATAATTTCAATTATGCCATTCTATCGCCTGTGAGCTGAAGCACCAAAACTACTTGGATAAGGTCTGGATAAGATAAGAAACTGTCTTCATGGTTGTAAGCAACCGCAGAGTGAATTTGTAATTTTCTCGACTTTATGCAATCTGGGTCTCACATAAAAGACACACACATTATTCACTTCACCCACACACTGATTTATCCATCTTGTGCATATTCATGTCTTTATGGTGAATGGGCCTTGATTCACTGTAAATTCAAATCACACCCTTGAAGAAAACATTCTATTTATCCAATAAAGCTTCAAGTCAAACCTGTGTAGATTAGAATGGTTACTTTTATGATAAACATGAACAAAACAATGAATCCTAATTCATGCTCAGTGGTGCACATACAGTACATACATAAAAACACTCCCTCAAGGCAATGGAACATTGTGGATTTGACTGACATTCAAATTAAGGCAATGTTTTCAATGCCAGCTACTCCGACTCGCACATCGGGGAGAGATTCAATGACAAGGAGTGCAGAGAAGATGATGAATGACATCGCTAGGCAGCATCGCGCTCCCAAACCACTGAACAATTGCTAACTCAAAGACCTGTGAGCCTGATGCAAGTGGCCAGGTGGAGATGGGAATACATACTGATTTATATGCAGCTAAAAACGGCATGGGGGTGATGAGTTCTATGATGGATGCTAATACTCTCAGGTGTTCTATGTTTACTGCATATCTGATTTATGACACACGATTAAGGAACACTCATACCAGATCACACACGTTGAGTGTTTGTTGACTTATGCAACAATCTAATTGTGCAAATGAAACCTGATTGCATGTGTATTGCATGTTGAAAAATATTTGTTTTTCATGGGGCTGTTTCTTTATATTGGCATAAGAAAATGAAAATGGTCTTCGAGATGAGGTATTGTGCCCCTCTATCTACTTTCCCTTAATCCTAACCACAACACGTTCAATGTAATGTCATCTAAGTTATGTGGTCATGTAAACATCAGTTCATATGGCCAACCAGGTTTATGTTATTGTATGTGAGCTGAAGCACCTTCACTGGAAGGCAGGAACACTTTGAAGGAAAGTCATAATGAAAAAAAAAAATAAAAAAAATAAAAATTCACCTCATGCATTTGCAGGTTGGTGTTAGGGGCCCTCATCTTGGCATCCAAGGAATTTGCAGTGTAGTTTTTCAAACTTCGACTCTCCTTCAGGTGCGCCTGGAGTTTCTCTCTGCGCCTCCTAAAGAGAAAGAAAAAGGGATAATGCACTAGACAGCTATATTACTGTGAGTCATGTGTATGCAGATTTTCATCCCAACCAATGACTTATGGTCAATGATTATTGATCCCCCAAGTGTTGTTGCAGTACCACTGGCTATGAGTCGCTATTATAAGGATGAAACATCTGCTGACCCAAGTACACACAAGTCTTTAACCATCCTCAGTTGCTTTCCACATCCATCCTTCTGTAGCATCACATTAGCTCTCAGAAGTTAACTTCTAATACAACATGTTTTGATTTACATGCAAAGTCATTATTATTTTCTGTAATCAACATCTGCAACTCTAATCTATTATTGTGGTCTTCCTAATTTAAAACACAGAACACCCATCACAGAACTGTGAGGGTTGCAATGCCTTTGGAAGGAATGAAACAGATGTTCAAGGTTATCAGTTTAGTCTCACACTGAAAACCCAGTACAGAACATGCGGTCTGGAGGGAAGCCCCACAAAACAATGAGTATTTGGTAGGTTGTGGATACCAGAAAGGGATGTACTGAGATTATCCAGCCCAACAACTGTGCACGTCAATCATACTCTTAGTATATCTGGGGGCCAATCATCCTCTGTGGTAAAAAGGTCAACATCCAAAGGCATTTTATTTGGTGCACCACATATATATTTTTTTTAATGTATTTTTTTTTGTTGCATTTTTATGCTTTATTGATAGTTTAGAGACAGAGTTGAAATGGGGCAGAGAGGGGAGTGACATGCAGAGCATGACCGCGGGCTAGAATCGAACCCGGGTCCACTGCTGGCCTAGGCCCATGGGGGGGACGCCCTACCAACTGAGCAAAGGGCGCCCATGCACCACATATTTGAGGGCCCAGAAGATCTCGCATGGGCCATATTGCTGTGGCCATATTGCTGCAAAGCGAGGGCTTCTGGGTGATCGGATATACAGATCATGTAGTGGGGGGAATAGGTAGACTGACAACCCAGGGCCCCAATTGGGGGTAAGGCCTTAGAAAAGCTTTGATTGAAATTTATTAACATATATTTAAAACATGTTTTATTGTTATTGATCCTCATAAATAATTTTAAATAGTGTGGTGTATTATGTTACTACACATTTTTGATACTGTTTTATGATACTGCCTTATGAGGACTGACTTGAGTTCCTCAGCCTTCTATAGAAGTGAGTACAGATAGGAATGTGAGCTGCTTAGCTGTGAAGCCTCTAGGGTAAACTTCTGTATATCACACTAGCTTTGCATAGGTTAAAACAGACTCAGGGATCTTTTTTTATGAGTTCAATTTAGGACAGTCTGGTTTGTGTTTACCCCAAACCTGGGAAAGTGTGAATAATTTATTGGCTGCTGTCCAACATTGTTGGTCTAAAACTCAGAAGGAGACCCACAGGCGCCGAGCTGGACATTCCATGTAGGTGATGGTTTCTACAGATGCCCTCTTAAGGGTAGTTTTGCAACAGTCAGAGTCCACCAATTAGAGACAAGGAGAGCAGATTTAATTGACCTTAATGACCAATCAGCTCACTTAGATTTTCAGGTTAAAGGCAGCCACGCAGCAGGAGAGAGATGGGTTTTTCAGCTGACAGGAACTTTCTCATTAGTTATTCCTATGCATTTTCCTCTATTCGTTTTGGCTACAATATCTTAACTTTTTATTGGCTTTGTTTGACTGCAGTGTGAGTTTTGTTGTTTAAATAAAAGAATTGTTCCTGAAACCCCCTCAACTGCCTCAAGCTCTTTCTTCTTCATCAACCTGCCACCAACGCCGTTGAATAAAAACCCAGGAGAGAATAAGCTACAATAGTCAAAAAAGATTCCTGCAGTCTTCCTCAGAAATGTTTATGAATGATCCAAAATGGTTTTGTCCAACCCTACACTAGTCTCTATGCAGCTGAGCTGCGTGACTGCAGCGGTTGGGGTGCTGACGTGCTCTGTGATAGTCATGTGATTCACCAAGAAAAGGAAATTGAGGTAACAAAAAAGAAAAAGAAAGAAAGAAAAAAAGGAGGGAAAGTGAAGAGAAATAATTACTGCCTTTCAACAGTTTATGAAAGGTCAAAGCTAACATGTGGTTAAACTATGCAGACACAGATTATTATTACATTTGAATATACTATGAACAGCTCATTAGTGACTGCCCTTATAACCATTAATGATTTATGTGCAACTAAGTCCGAAGACAGAACGTATGGGTCTTTATCCCTATTTACTTAATACGTTTAAAAAAAAACATATATAATATTCTCTGTAATTCTTAAAAATCAAAGATTATTGACAGGATTTTCTCCCAGTCTTTAGATCCAGCCACCAACATACTCTAACAAAATGAGTCAGTGGCTGAGGGGATTGTGTTCTACCTTTTCCATGCCCTTGAGAACAGTGGAAAAGAAAAGAGAGAGAGCTATTATCGAGCTTTCAATCTATGCCTTTCTGCCTTTCCACCTTAAGCAGTAACAGAAAAGACTGGTATTCCAGTGTATATGATGTAACCTTGACTTCATATCATAGTTACTGTTCAGATCTTTTGAGCCTGGATACTTCATTTCTCAGTGTTTTTTATCAAACTACTAATATTTGTTTTAAAGACAATGCAGGAATGAAGTAGCCTGGCACCGCCCGCCTACATACTTCCGCTCAATTTTCATTTCCCTTCAGTAGTCAGTCTGGGTGTGTGGTATATTAGTGGGTTCTCTGCAGCCAGATTTCTGCCAGTCCAATCAGCGAACAGAGGGAGTGGCTCAGAAGCCGGCGCATTACATACGTCACAACCAAACGTTATGTGATTGGTTGGCAGATCCAGAGTGGCACTGGGCAGATTCAATAGTTTTAAACTTCAACAGACACCTGTCTTCAAGTGAGGGAACGTTTGTCAATTGACCGATTCCTGTCGATGACGTATGATGGTCTGGTAGGACCAGGCTAGGACTGAAACCCTTGACTGAGAAAAACAATATATTATATTTCATAGATGTGGACCTGACTCATGACAAGAGGTATAATCATGTTAGAGGAAGTAATTAGAAATAATTAGACCTTGTGGAGCAGAAGGTTGTAATAGGATTGTATCCCATTAATCTGAAATAAACTCTTCTGGTTTTTTCTACGGACCAGTATAAATTACATGCTCCTTATTATTACGGAATTAAAACCTATTAATTTTGACTTTATTCTGTTGTTCCAGATACTGTAAATAGTCTTCATCAGATAAAGACATGATAATGGTTTGTAAATAACCCTCAGACATTAGCAGACATTTGGTATCTTGTCTGGCGATGCTTGAGCAGGTCTGGATGGATGTGAATACTTAAACACACTTAAAGCCTAAAAGTCAGCACTGTAACCTCATTGTCAATATGATGGAGGGGAGACAAAAAGAAGAAAACCTGTCCCTCTCCAAATCGGCACATTGCCCTTTATAGAGTGACGACGACAGCAGCACAGCTTTGGCATGGACACTTCCTTCCTTGCTCTGTATGCATCTTCTCAATTGAACAAGCTATTTCCCCCGACTCAATTACAGATTCATTGAAAGTGCCTGTCCATCAAGCCTTGATCCGATTATCTTGTTGTCAGGCTGCTCACTCACTCACATCATTATATTACAGAGGGAAGCCTATGGAATTACAGTGCCATCTATCATGGCCTGCTCCATGCTCCATATACCCTGAATGAATACATAACCGGATGTTTGACCCATCCTGTTGAGAATAAAAGTCTCTCAAGGAGAACTATGCAAAGTTCTCACAGGCAGGGAATTGATGTTGGCCATTCATATGCCAATTAATAGGTCAACACGGAACATGAACTGTGGAAATATGCAGATAGGGAGCGAGTGACAGAAAGGAATGAGAGAGAGAGAGAGAGAGAGAGAGAGAGAGAGAGACACACACAGAGAGAGAGACAGAGAGTGCAAGAGCAACACAAGCTGACCTTTGGATAATAATCGGCTATGTATATGTGTGTGCACCTAATGAGATATACAAATTGTTGCAAACAGTCTGGGATTTCGTTCAAGATGTTGAGTTGCCTCAACATGTTCCATTAGCCTTAGCTTAATTAACAAAATGTATCCTAGGGCATTTCATCTGCCCACACCTAACGGGCTATCTACCAAATACTGCAGAATTTAGCTTACTTTTGGATTCATGGCCGATTTCTCGCATACATATTTCCTTTCAAGTAAACTTTAAAGTTTGAAAACCATGTGGGCAACTTTCAGTTGAGAGTTGGGTGATAATGCCAAATTATTATCCTTGAACCTTGTGTGTGTGTGTGTGTGTGTGTGTGTGTCAAAGTATGTTAATTACAACAAGGGGCTTAATTTAAAATTATTGGACATAATATCATTTTTTTCTGATTGCATTGTACATTCTGTGTTAGGTCTATGGAAATAAAAGAGTAACTTGAAGTAAACTTTGGTTTCATGTTCATGTAAACAGATGTATTTGTGTTTATCCTCTCACTTGTTGCGGCAGTACAGGGCCACACACAGGGTTCCCAGGAGGCTGATCGCCATGGCGATGGACGTGATTGACAGCACCTGTCTCTTGTAAACCTCTTTGCTCTCTGCAGGGAAACAGAAACAAAAAGAAGCAGCCACGTTAATGTCTGAACAACACACACTGGAAACATCACTTAAATGTCTATCACAATGTGTGAGTGAGAGACAGAGAACAGGGGAAAGAGAGGGTGTGTGAGTTTTTGTGAATAGGCTATGTGTGAGTGTCTATAAATGTGTGTAAATCCCACAGTCAATATTCACTGAGGCTGTGTTGATAGGCCTCTAAATGAATACACATAGCACGATTCACCATAATGCAGAATTAAACATAGTTTTGAGGTTTGTACTTCGCTTTTGCTTTATAATATTGTTGTTTGCAGCACCAAAACAACCATTTCAAATGATCAGACAAACATTTGCAGTTTAGCAGCTCTCTGGGGTTTTTTCTGTAAATGCCTCTCGGATTCTTTTTCGCTAATAAATGTAACTACTTTTGTGACGAATAAACTAAATCAAAACTGAAAAAAACACAAAACAACAACTCAAAACCCATTTATAAAACACAACATCCTATTTGCAAATCTCCAGAAACACCTGCTATTCTTGTTTACCACACAGCCGTTCAACTTATTTTATCAGCTCTGCAACATCGAGCAATGGTCCAATAGACATTGACTGCATTTGGAAATAGATGCCACATGTAATGGAGCTTGAATACATGGAGACAAGAAGAATTATGGCGTGGACGGACGCCATTAGTTAAGAAAAATGGAACCTGTCTTGTTTGCAACGAACAAGTAAATCATTGTTGCCTTCAGATGCATTAATAGTCGATCAATCAAGTTTTATTTAGCGAGGGGCTCAGACCTTGGAAAAGCAGGAAGCTGATACAAGGTGTTGGGAGTTTTACATCGAGGTGATTGAGACAGATTTTTTACTGCGGATGGGTTCGAATGGCCACTTTAGGACAAAAAAGATAAAGTTCTTTACAGCTGCCTCGTCAGTGCGTACGATCAGAAAAAGGACTGCTGAGAGCTGCAGAATACAACCACAACAATTTTTTTTCAGCTGCAGAGCAACACAACCACAGCCACTGTGTGCTGCTCAAGGGCTTCCTGACAGCAGTTAAAGCGAGAGAGTGCTATTCTAATTCATGACCTCATCAAGATTTTCAAGCCTGTTTGGGGATATCAAAACCGGGGAACTCTCAGCAAAAGCTTACTGCTGTAGCCTTTAAGCTACCGATGCCCACACAGATATTGCATAAGCAATCACACATGCAGTATGTCATGGATAATCCCTGAAATAACTGATGTCAACTGAGGGTTTTAGGGCGCTGCCAGGGCATCTCTTCCGAGATACGCTGTGTCTCTGTTTTCGGGCCAGCTTTGTTTTGATGCAGCTAATCAGCCTGAGTCATCACATTGCTTTATAGGCTATAATTATATCATTATAGCGAGATAGGGGCCGTCCTATGTGAGCACAGCGAGGTCGGTAGCAGGGAAAGGCAGAGAGACAGACAGACAGAGCATGAGAGGAGAACGACAGAGAGAGAGGGATGGGGAAATAAACAAAGAGGAATGAGATTTAGAAAGGAGGCAGGATGCTGTAGAGATGCAGTGATCCCTCTTTTTTTTCTCCTGGTGCGGATTTGAAAAGAGCTTACCATTTCACCCCCTTTTATTTGAAAACTTCTGTGACTGTAAAATTGTTCCTTCTTCCATATGTTGGCCTATGTGTTGACATTATACAGTAGTCCACATTTCAGTCTACTGACTGGGCTAAGCTTTTTTAAAAAATTAATTGAAACAATAGAAAGATAAAAGTAAAGTAAATAAACAGAAATGATATTGAACGTGTGTCACAAAATCTATATTAAAACAATTAGCATTTTCGAAAAAGGATGTCGGACAAATTATAAAAACATTTCTAGTGCAAGCCATTTTTATTTTAGACTTTTTCAATCAAATGATACATTTAGAAAAGAAAAGTCAAACCTTCCATAGAGTTGGGGAGAAACACAAGATTCAGAGTAAAAATTAAAAGGAAGAAAATCAACGCAGACAGAGCAAGATGTTTAATTTGGTCTAGTATGGGTCCCTTCCTACCAGAACAATAACTTTGTCCTTCAAACTTGACAGCCACAGATTTTTCTAACAGCAAGCCCGAGACAGGGTTCATTTCTCTGACTTTCTTTCAGAGAGCCACACAAGCCACAACAAACAACATTTTTGGATCAAGTTCCTTGTTAAGCTTAGAGGAAGTAACTAAGTGGCTAAGTAAGAGGTGCTCTAGTTAAAATGTTGGTGTTCACATGAACAACAGTTTGCAACATGATGAGTGACAACTACACAGACTGTAAAGTGTAGAACATGTGGTGGTCCCCTTCATCCACCATAAGAGCCATCAACATTTACCAACATGTAATGTTTTACACATTTGGATTAATCTCAATGTGATGGGGAAAAAAGATAAGCACTAAGTATGGACTAGACTTGTCTGGCTGACACCCCATTTTGTCTGATAATGGTATCAGCACTGATAAGGATTCAGTGTATCACAGAGGACTGTCCTCCGAAGAAAAACAACAGCTTTAGTGGTTTCGGCAACATACTGAATGTTTATCTTCGTGGCCTATCCACATTTAATGTAGACAGTGTTTTTTTCGTTACCAAAACAATAATATTTTCAAATGTTCGTTTTTATACCTCAAATGTTTGGACAGAAAACACTTCGTTCTGAAAGGCAATTACAAACTGTGAATTTTGTTATTTAGTTTGAGTATTTTTCTCAGAGTGAAGTTGTCTAAAGAGGAAGTTGATGGAAGAAAGTATTGGAGTAAAACATTTTCATTCACAATGTTTTTTAGTGCAGGTTTTACTTTAGGGCAAAGAGGGAGAACAAAAAATACATCTTTTTATGCTTGGCTGAGTTGGAAAAGATGCTACTTTGACACTGAAAAACAAGGTGACGGGGATAAACAAGATGACGCTGAGGATAGGACAAGGACTGAGCAGAAATAAATTCCATTCTAACTGGGGATGACTTCATCCTGACCTGTCTTCAATACAGGTATCGAGTGAGATTGCCATGGTAACACAGAAACATGTTCCCATTTACAAACACAAACACGTTTACAACACTAGCGTTAGTGGGTCTGAAAGTTGGGTCTAACATGTGCAGTCAGACTTGCATTTTATATATGCATGCAGCAAGTGTGATGTGAGCCCGATCATAAATATGCTCCCAAGGTCAAGAAGTGCTTCAGCCTTCCTCCCAACCCTCCCACGTCCTTGTTAGGACACACCTACTGTATGCACAAACACTCTCCCTTTAATGTGAATAAATCATACGGCCCCAGAGAGGGAAAGCATGTTCATACTCCATCAGTGCGGCCGTGAGGTCACATCTTCTATTTATTTCCACTTCAAACCTCCAGTTCTGCCCCGCCGATGTGTTACATTCACAGCAACATTATAGAAAAATCGGATTAATATTTTAACTTAAAGGTGGTAGCAGCAGCCTTACGGAGGTGTTGTTGTGACCTTTTCCTACCAATGCAATCATATACATTCAGTGTGTTTACAGTGGCAATGTTTCCATACAGGTGAGTTGGCTGGGAAGGGAGAAATCAATAAATGATGGCGTAAGGGGTGAAATACTGCTGCCTTATATGTAGTAAAGATGAAAGCCTTTAGCCTTTATTGGCCCTAGTGTGCTATTTATGGCTTGTATTGCTTGATATAATACTCAAACACATAACAACGTCTGAAGAGGGCTGATACAACACATGGGCTTATCCTTCAACATGTCTGATCCATATATTACTGATAAGACGAAAGCAAATAAATCATTCTGTCTGACATTTATCAATATGTCAATCTGCGTTAAAGGTCCGGTTTAATCACATTTCCAGTAAAAAAGAAGGACAAAAAAGCATCTTGCAGGTGTTTTTACTTACTGGTTGATGTTTGATTGACAGTAACTGTAAAATGAAGATAGTAGAGCTCTCTAAAACAGATATTTCCAAAGCTGGCCAACTTAAATCCAAAGTATTCATAGCTTGATACCACTGCACAATGAAAGTAATTTTAGTTGAACATACTCTTTAAGCTATTGTATAACTTTTCCAGAAAACTTTGATTTAGAAGATGGTTGAATAGTTTAATTACCATAAAGTTAAAGTTAACTTTGCAGGTAGTACAAGCTTTCTGTCATCATAAACAACTGCAGTTTTAATATGATTGAAAACAATTACTGTAACGTCAAATATTTAGTGACAGGACAGACATAAGCGCACACCAAGACATAAACAAAGGCGACTAATGTCTGTTGACAATCGAGGTGACATTGTGACAGTGTGTCTTTCAGGTACACTGAACTCCAGGCCCCTGGTGAGAGGTTTTAATTCTCGACATATAAACAGAAACAGAGGTCAAAAAAAGCACATCGGTTTCAAATATCTTTTCATTTTTCTGCATCGGAATTTGTGATCTTAACATTCAAGTTTCCTGACATTGTTAAATCTTGCTTTACTGGTTTGAACTCCTCAAAATAGCTAAATCTAAAAAAACTAAAAAAATAATAGGATAATGTGATACTTTCCCCTTGTTTAACACAGGCAGTGCCAGGCTTTGTGAGTCATTCAAGGATTTTTTTTTATCTAATCTTTTGGACATATGGACGAGTCAGACTGCTTGGCAGGCACTGACACTGTCAAGGTCTGTTGCAGATATTAGGTTATGGTTTATTAAATTGTGTTGCATTTGTACAATTACGAGTTAAACTGTGTCCTCTATTTTGACGGCAGTAAAATGTAATGTTTAGTGGCAGAACATTGGAATCGGTTCAAGATTGACATTGTGGCAGACTCCGTATTGAATGGACAGTAAAGGACTTTTAAGGTCAGTTTTGACTGACAGCTACACAAACAAAACAGAGACATACTGTATATATTAACTGAACCTTAATCCAAGCTAAGCGTTATGTTAATGCAGAACAATATGATTTAAGGTTCTGTTTGATTTTTTTCTCCAGACGGATCTAATATCATCAAACTCAGACTCACTGCTGCTTGAAAGCAAAACCCCCATAAAAACACAGTAGCAATAATGAAGTAGCTCAAATTAGATTCCACATCATTACATTTCTTCAATCAATCAGCAATCATTTTATTAAAGCATGGTGTCATTTAAAAGGCAGAAACATGATGCTAAAATACAAGAAGCTTTATTGACTTTATCTCATGACTGTCATGTGGCATCCACGACAATACACAGAACAAAAACAGGCCTGAATCATCTTCACACATTTTGCTATATGAACATAGGAAGTATATTTTGGTTGTATTGATTAACCATAACATGCATACCTAGGTTGGCATTTCTTATTATTCATTGAATCATATTCTTCTACAGTCAGTCAATATCTCATCATGTTCGCCCTATACTCAATATTGATTTCAGTTAGCTTTATCTTTTATCCTCTACTATATATACTATATCACGTGTGTCTAACTGCACTTACATTGCACTCACTCAAGGATGAGTTTAAGATCGTCTGAGTGGCTGGGTATAATAATCATAGGCGGAAGAAGAAGAAGTAAATTGCGCTTTGTCGCGTTTGTTACTCTTTAGCAACTTTAAACAATAGGCTTACAGTATATCTCAGTATGACATTAAATGCCAAACTGAGTCACACCTGGAAATTGAAATTGCCCAGAGAGGGTTTTTAGTTTGAACTTGTGTTGACTATTGAGTGTTGGGTCAGATACCAGCTCTTGTTCTGAACATAATATATTTCTGTCTGTGCCAAGAGCAGCTCATTGACAGGATAGGATGAATGAGAGGAAGGAGTGCAAAGAGGGATGGGGAATCTCTGGCAATTGCCTCGCTGCCCTGAGCATTTTAGACTTTTCATGTGCGGTGCAGACTCCTGATGGGAGAATAAAACTTTTATTTGTGCAGGTTCTGCCATCCTAGGAGCATATGTTGGCTGGCTACGATTCCTTTCTCTATTACTTGGATGGCTTTATTCGCCTCATTTACATACTGAATATTTTTAGGTGACTGGGGCAAATGCTTGAGCTGATTTTGTTTGTTTGTTTATTAATTTTACTCTTTCTTCTTTTCTTTTCTTTTCCTTCCCTTTTTTGATTTTCTCTTTCTTACATACTGTCTTGTTCTAGTGTCTGAAAGAGGTTATCCATCCATTCCTTCTTGCTGCATTGTGGCGTGTTATACTGTATGTTGGTATTCATGAGTGGGAGTGCTGCTGCTCAGCTTCTCACATTCAACCAAACAGGAAGAGATCACATTGCCCCTGTGCAGTGTGGGATTGAATCCCCCTTTTAACCCTTAAATCCCCTCCTGGTTTCGCCCCCTCTGAGCTAATCTGAACTAAAGCTGTGTTTCTATACACACAAAGGCTATCCTGCCTCTGTTGTCATGGCTACTAGACTGTGCAACCGACAATTGAAGCTTTAAAGGTCATATGTAGTTTTTGGACATGCATAATTGCCCTTTTTGATGTCCCATTGTGTGTTATTTATCTGTGATACTTGTCCTTACTCATCTGATTATTTTCCTTGCCATGAAAGTTGGTGTGGTGTTTTATCTTTGTGCTGTATGAATGATGCAACCTTACTTCTTTTTAGACAATGTGTACTTAAAATGGGCCAATCCTCTGGTAACGAGAATTGTTACCGTGCTATGGCTTTCAAAGCTGGCTTTACAAACATGAAGGCCCAATAAACTTTTTAGGGACCAAATACGAACATAAAATTTGAAATCCAGACCCATATCTAGAACGATAGAGGGTCTGGCCACGATCAATAATAATTCCCAACTCAAGGGGGGCTCCTACTCGTGCATTCCAAATGCTACTGCACACAATTGGATAGCACTACAAATAATCAGTGCAATGAACAAGGTGACGTATTAAGCCCCGTTCTTTTAGCGACCAGCGTGATTAACTGTTAAATTAAACTTTTGCCGTGGTCGGTCGGCAAAACAAAACATTCCTCTTACTTGCTAATGAACGATTTGAGTGCCGGCTTCCAAATCGTAAAGGGTCGAAGCCAAAGCCATCTGAAACTCAAACAACATCGGCACTTAGGGAACCAAAAGGTGTGAGGTTTGCCCCAGTTTAGTTTTTGTTTTAGCTTTGTTTTGTTTCTTGTGTATTTATAGCTTATTTTCTTAATAATTTTTTCTTTGTTATTTATTTCACTTTTTTTCTGTATTCCTTGCCTGTTTATGTGAGGGAGGGGGGAGGGGAGAGGGGGTTGGGTGTTGTGTATGTATTGTATGTGTTTACTTATTCCGTTTTTTTTGTGCATTTGTATAAAACCATAAAACCTCTAAAATAAAAGTTTCAAAAACTCAAACAACATATCCGCAGCCATCTCTGATGTTAACTATTACGTATTCGACGGCACACGCACAGCATTGTCGTCATCCTGTTACGTCCGCGCCTGAGTACCATGCATAGGGCTCTGGCCCACCCACAGATAGAACCAATTGAAATGTAGCTCAGGATTTCTTGACATATTTAATGAGCTTCAATGGAGAGTGTCCAGACCAACAGGTGCAGCAAATTTAATTTGCCAGCTCCTAGCGGCAGCTCTGGATTTCCAGGTTACCAAACAGCCTCTTGTCAGAACAAACACACCGTAAGACACACACCGTTCAGATGGAAATTGAAAATCAACATGACCACAAATCCATTCAACCCGCCGAAACAGCTGCCTGTAACATTTTGCCTCGAACATTGACTTACAACAAGGTAGACTGTCTTCCACTGAGAGCTCAGTCATCTCTGATGGAGTGGAAATATTGATGCCCACACGAGTGACTGACTGGAAGATGTCTCCCCCTTTTTACCAAGCAATATAAAGAATTTATGAAGGACGACAGGTTCTAAGAATTCTTGAATATATTCTTTGTTTCATTAAGGTGAGTTGGTGGTGTCCTGGGTGGAGAGGGCTTAACCTTCACACACTTCTTTTTCTAATTTTAACTTCAGAAACCGACTCTGTTGGAGGGCAGCGGTTCATTGTTTATAAATCATGCATAGGCCAAGGGCTGTGGGGTCGACTGTGGAAAATAACTGCAATGGGATAAGACTGACTTTTTAGTTCAAAGCCTATCAAAGTAGTACATGCACATACAGCATATCTTAAGATAGCTACTCTCAGTATACAGGTACTCTCAGTATAAAGGCAGAGACTTAACTCTACTTTTATCATGTCTATGTTCATTGTTGACACTGTCACTTTGCGTTAAATCAATTATATGTTTGGGCATTAAGGTAATGGTTGACGGGATTGCCCTTGCGATCAAAGTACTAACCCTGCTATTTTGCCCCCCCTCATGTAAATTATTTGGGAGGATAAAACACATAGAAACACCTCTCAATAAAATGTAGCACAACTAAGATCTAGAAGATTAACATAAAATTATATTTACAGACAATGTCACCACAAAGGTATCATCAGGAAATCTTCTAAGATGGATATTATGGAAGGACTGGTGTAATGTAACTGCATTAGAATTTCTAGGTGTACCTAATAGTGTTGAACAAGTCAATACCTATATAAATCTCAGCAGTTTACGATATTATCAGCAATATAAATGACAGAAACAATCAAAATAAGAATCCTGTTCTGTATAAAACCTTGATTATCTTTTGAAAACTCAGTTTACAAAAGGAAGTCGTGCTTCACCATCAGTGACTCATCAGGCTAACAGCTGAAAAGTATTCAGGAGCAGACTTTGCTTCGTTGTGCCAATGCCATTTGCTGCGGCAGCTCCCACCAGCCTAACCTCCTTCTTGTGTTCAACTTTTGGTTTTGTTTACTTCACTAGCTTTGACGTTCATGGCTGTGTCTAATAAAAGAGGACCACCTTCCCTGGCAGAATCATTATTACAGCTTTGATTTTCGAGAGCTCTACCAAGGAGCAGAGCCTTTTCCTCCAAATCTGACTGTGTTACAAAAGCCTCTCTGATTTAAATAATAGCAATCCTTGGGTGACAAGAATCCACCCAAATAATGATATATCATCAGTTATCAGTTGCTATGAACAGAAATAGGAAGCTAGAGGAAGGAACGGTTAAATGTTTAAAAAGAAAAACAGTGCCAGTTCCTTTCTCCAGCCCCACATTTTAGACCTCAAAATGAAGGTGTATTTTTTCTTTTCTCTTCTTTTTTTACATTGCTTGATTTTATGTAAAAGAAAACCACAGTAATAGACGAGCTTCAGTGACTTCTCATGAAAAACGGCTTTCAAAGCCACATATATTGATAAACCAGTGTTGAGTGTAGGAGGTGCTTATCTACGTATATGTGCACTGCTTAACACAATGTCGGGTAACATATTGGCAGGACTAGATATGTTAGTGAGGCAAAGAAAATGTGCCAGCCCTGAACAATGTTGCCGAGGCACACAACGTCTCACTGAATACAAAATAGGAAAAACCTGCGAGATAGCTCAGAGGAATAGATCATCAGTCACTGCCAAGTTTGCATAGTCTCAGCAAGATTCCTGAAAAAGAGCTTTTGTTCATTTGATTGCAAATGCGGCTGTCATGGAGCAGAAAAAGCAGCATGGCGCTGCTTGTTCAGGTGAAAATCTTACTTTGAGAGAGTCAGTGATGTCTAACCTGGGGGGGAGGCAATCTTTTGCAGATGATTTATAGCTTTTCCAACCTGTCCATGTGAAAATGGCCCAACATAGAGAGTGAGGAGCTCAAGTTAACGGCAAGCTTCCATGTCATTAACTAGCGTGCCTCAACTGTGATACCTGACAGAGCCTGCAAAGAAAGCATAGAACAGGAGAGGGGAGCCTGGCAACAATGGGGTGGAGCCGCTGGCATCTGCGCCACACAGCCTCACGCATCGGCAAACACACAAACGCTGGAGGAATTTCATCTAACTCATGTAAGTAAAAACTAAGGTGTTATGAGACACACGGTTGAACATGTGCCATGCATGTGCAGACATACACATGTCCTAATAAGTAGTGCATTGAGTAACAGTGCCAACACCATAAACATATCCTCACTGTACCCTGCCTCCTCTGACTGTTTCCAAGGAGACTGCAGCCCATTGGTATTCTGAAGGAACACTTCATAAGCAATTGTGAGACAAAGAAAGAGAGGGAGAGCACTAGAGAGAAAGAGAGAAGGCATAAAGATGGTGAGATGGTGCAGAAAGTAAATACATAATTGTAGAGAGTAGATAGAGATAGAGACTGGGGCTACTTTTTCAAAAGGACTACTGTGCAGGATGTGCACAAAGAGACATTGATGGTAATGAATACGAGATGCCCATTTTTTAAAATGACTATTACCTATTATTTATCAGGTTCCAGTAATTTGCACAATGACAGAGTGATAACCCTTTTTAATTTCACTATATGCAAAATGTTATTTTTGCAAACGTGACCAATAAAACTTTGAACTTGATTCATGTAGGCGCCTTGTGTCTTCGCCACAGTTTTGTTGCTTCCGTGGCAAATTATATAATGATGGTATATGGGATTAAGCACACACAATTGTGCCATTTGCTTGGTGTCATAAATGATGCATGTATTGTGAGGCATAACACAGTTGATCCAATGTGAAGAGCTGGGATGTTTACAGTCAAGACTCATGCAGATGGAAGACAAGAAAAGCTTCCTTACCCATGAACTCGATGCCCAAGTGATCTGTTGTTCCAGGCAGCAGGGAGAAGAGGGGAGAGAGAGAAGGAGAGAAAATGAAGTTATTATTTAGAATAGTGTGCGTTAGCATTGTGGCACAGTGGATAGTTTGATCGTCGCTGACTTGTTCTTTCATGTTAGCTGCTGTATCTGTAATTTATCCATTGTCACATGGATTTAGGAGGCACATGCCACACACAAGCACACACACATGCTTGCTCCACTGTATTTCTTTCGACCCTCAGTGATGCAAAACTAGATGACACTTGTGGGGTTATTTGATCATGTTGACACATCATTGTCAGTCAAATCTAAACTGCTATTTTTTTAAACTTTAACCATTTAAAAGGTACAATGTGTAAAATCTATTACCATTTTTCAGAGCACACTTGGTAGAAATGGAATTTCATATTCAAAAGTATGCTTTAATTAGTGTGCAATCGCTAGTTTGTGTTTTATATTTGTATAAGAGTGTGTAGCCCCGCCATGATTCTACAGTAGCACAGAACGGACAAACTTCTTTACTTCTCTATTTCATTTTTAAAAATCTTATTTTCTCTGTATTTTTATATGCCTTCAATTAAATGGTTTCCTATCACTAGTTAGCTTAGCTCAAACACTGGTGGTCAAAGGTAGCGTCAGCCTACCTCTGCTGACAGTCATAAGAATAGACTTTACAACATCATTAAAGTGTCATGTGTGCTTTCTTTATACCGTTTAAAGCCACTACGAGTAAGATGGCACGTTGGCGTCCCCTTTAAACAAAAGCGGTAGTATTTTTACGACGCCCGCTGTCGCAAAGCTGTTTACTAGCACGTGACAGGCGTGCGAGTGTGAACTGAGAAGGGCGCAATATAGTGCATGTCCGTGTGTTGAAAGTGTGAGGACTCTTTTCGGCTCCGTGAGAGTGGTTTTGACACTGCATCAACTAATGCCAGTCACTGCCACACACACCTGATTGCAATGAGTAGATGCAGCAGTGTCACCTAACTACTCTCTCTCTCACGGAGCTGAAAGACGTGTCCTCACAGAAAGCGAATGAACGAGAGACGGCAGTTAGTATGGATCATGATGAGGTAATGTGTTTGTGTTGTTGATGTAAATAATGACTATTTCAGATAATGGTTATCTGATGATGGTGAAGCAAAGCAAACTGTGTGTTAGTACCAACCGCTCATTCATTTAGGAGTAAACACTGCATTCTAGTTTCGCTCTCGTGAAATTGCATACACGTTGCTTGGCAACGCCCTCGTCCCGCCCGTAGCCTATATCACTCTCCCTTTTAGCTTTTCTTCATTGCATTTTAATTTTGTTCTTTGATGGTTCAGCCCCGTTATCAGTCATTATGATGACAAATAACTGTCTCAAACAAGGCTCCCGCTCCCCTTCCCTCACCTGGGGGATAGGCTTCTCAAATCACGTTGCTGCGCCACACTGAAATCTGCGACCAATATGGATATGTGACCATAGAGCCTGCACGAGCGAACCGAAAATCGGACTGGGTGTGCGACCAGACCAAAAGCAGTAATAAAAACTATTTAAAAACGTCTTTCTTTGCACTGATGGTCTCGTTTGCTGTTAAAGCTCCCATATTATACACTTTTCGGTTCTATTATACACCATATTATATGATTTTAGTGGTCTTTAATACGTTTTTCTTTAATTGTTTGCTGAAAAAAACTTTCAGATAATTTATTGTACTATGCTGATGTTCAGCTAATCTCACAATGGCCTGTTTTTTTAAAAAGAGCTGCAGCTCCTCTCGTAAATATACAATCTTTGAGCTCCCCCGCCCCCTTCCGGAAGCGAAGCCATTGGCCTCGCCCTCTGTCCATAGGCCTTCCCACCAGCGTCTTTGCCTTGCCTGTAACTATGGTAACACGTGTTACCATAGTTACATTACCCCACAACAAGAACCATGGCTAGTGCTAGTAATGCAGGAGCTCAGCCGCACTTTGAACAGTTTGACCCGGAGTCGGACCCAGAACAACAAGAAGCTCCTGCCCAAGTTCAGACTTTGAGAATGCTGCAGGACGTTTCTGAATGGTAAATGACTGTTTATGTTGGGGGGGGGGGGGGGGGGGAGGGTCAGCCGGTGTGTGTGTTGGTATTGTGGCTCACCTGAAGATAACAAGCTACCTACCTGGCTACATAAGCTATAATAACGAAACACACTGGCCACCAGTAGGCTACTTTCTCTGTGTTATTTATATTGTTATAAATGTTGTTCAACAAGTATTTACGTTTGAGTTGAGCAGTTAGTATATCATTTGTATGTGGGGAGTAGTGACAGGTAGATCACTGCTTCACCTATAATGGTATGTAATGCAATATTTTGAAGAAGCCTTTCAAAACGGCTTCCTTTGTTTAGCCTTTTTAAAATAATATATTATATGTATATAAATACATTTTGACAAATTCAGAAAAAGGTAATATTTATGTTAGCTTATTTGTCTAATTGCAGCTTACATTTGTCACATTCCATGACACTTACCTTATGTTATTCATTCTAGGTTATGAGACGAATAAAGCAGCTACAGGTAAAAGTTGCCTGCATGACAGACCATCCTGGCTTGGACCCTGTTTGCCTGAATGTGTTCTCTTTCCAGAATGCTTTCAACATATGGACCATTACGACTAAGGGGAATAGAGCAGTAAGTACTTGTTTATATTTTGATCAGTATCATAACTATAATGTGTAATAATAGTAAATGCTGTTTATGAAAATAAATCTCTGATTTTATACAGTCTTGCCTCACATTTCTTTAGTGGGAATTTGATTTGATGTTCACAACACACAAAATTATATAATACGTATACACCTTCCTATAATTGGAGAATGTTATTATTGAAGATGAATTCACACGAGACCTTTTACAGACACTGTAAAGCATTTATTATAAACAAAAGTGTGGCTTTGCAGTGTAATATATAATATATGTAAATAATATAAAACAAATGTACATTCACTGTCAGAATAATAATGTTTTCCAACTTTTCCAGTCGTTATAGATATTTAGCCTATCGATGTTTTGTGAGCTGGTGCTGGGGCTTCCTTGGACGGAGGATAAGAGTCGTCATTCCAGCCTGTGTGGTGCTTCGGATTCGACAGGAGTTTCCTGACGCCCAGGGGACATATGTCGGGTTCAGACTGCCTCTTGATTGAACCGGGACACATAGCTTGCGATGACGTCCTCCTTGTCCGGCCGCTCATACTGTGAAGACAGGTCAGCTGGGATGGGAATCTTCAGAAGGTCTGCCATGTACGGTGTTGGGTCCACAAAGACATTCTCAAAGATGAGGTCCATCAAGTCATCCACAAACCCTGTGCAATAATTGACAAAAACGTTTTTATATATCATTTTGTATATATACCTATATATTTTTTTTTTCGCATATTATGTTACTAATGGTGTTTATTTCTCAGGTTTATTTATTGTTGTATCTATTTATTATCAGTGTAAACACAAGTGTAATAGTGAATCTAACATGTACATAACAGTTTTTTGAGATAGATAAAAGGACAGTTTCACTTACGAAATGTGGGCTCTGTCTTCACTGGTTTGGCTCTGCATTCTCCCTTCCTGGCCTTTGGAAAGGACAGCTTGAAGAGAGGGTCTCCATCAGCAGTTCTGGCTTGTTGTCTGTTAGTGTTCTCATTGAAGTACAGGCCAGCCAGGTATAGTCTTCAAATACAGTAAAGTGAAAAATTAATAAGGGAAGTAATCACAGAGAAAAAACACATGTTCTCAAGTTATGTTACCATTTACCTGCACAGCATCCCAAGAAATGGGAACACCACATTTTTTGGAGCATATCGAAGGATGACGCTGTGAAAAGCCTCCAAAGATGAAGTCTGGTGGTGTGGACTGAGTTTCGCAACATCCTTCAAGATCCTCTTGTTTGTCATCACCTTCTCCATCTTGTAAAAAACAGGAGTTCCTAAAGATAAAAAAAAAACATATGTTTTTTACATCGTAACATAGTACTTAGTAATAACAGTATTTGCTCCGAATCTATAAAACAGGATGTGTGATGTGTGTCTTATAAACAATTTTGATCACAGATTTTAAAAGCAAATTTGGTAAAGTTCCTGTGTATATGATTAACACACCTGCTGCCAGCCATTTACTGTGGTCCCTGGTTTGGCGGAGGGGATGAAGGCACACCGGAAAAATGGGATCCTCATGCGTATGAATGTCCTGAACATGGTTCAGGACGGAGATCCATTTCGCCACTCTCTCTGGTCCGGTGGTTGAAGTCGCTGCAGTCCAGTAAATGTGGTTTCTGATGGACGGGATCCACTTCTTCAGCTTTTCACAGTCCCTCAGTTTGGCTATCTGGTCCAGTTTCTTTGAAATGCCTGTAATTTACATTATGTAAATTTCTTTTCAATTAAAGTGAATCCATAGAAAGACAAACTTAGCTGTCGTAAGTAGCGCAGAACTTAAAAGTCAGTATGTTAATCTTTTATAAACATACAATTAAAAATGACACTGCTACTAAAACAGTACTAGCACTAGTAACAGCTGCTATGTGTGTGGATAGGCCATCGGTAGGATGCTCTTTCTGTAATGATCACGCATTGATTGATTCATATTATTTTGTGTACTTTCCCTTGGTGTTTGCACATGTAAGTAGGTAAGGAAATATACCTTTCTCCATGTGCCATACATCATAGAACTGGGTGATGTTGCTTTCCCTCAGAAACTTCTGGATTTGTGGATGGCGATCAGTTACAATGCAATCCAGAGTCACACCACTTGCCTCCAACAATGCCAAGCTCCTCTTTAGACCTTCCTTTTCCATATGGTAACTTCCACCAACCTCATTGCTCTGTGCAAAAATTTCAAATGTATATACAAATTACAAAACAAATATAACATGGACAAATGTATGAATTTAAATTTTAAAAAGTGTTACAATTTAATTTTCAACACTGACCTGAACCAACTGGATATCAACAACTGTGTTGGTCTTGAGGTCCATCATGGTGTAGCTACCAAACTTTGCACAGTGCCCTGTGATAAAAAAATTAAAATATTTTTCACTTTCGGTCATTATAGTCATTACCTTTTCTTTCACTGTGGTGTGTGGTATTTTGTCATCCTATGAGAGTACTAAAAGTAAAAAATACTATTTCTATAAAATGTCAAATACCTGGAGAGTCTGCCCTCATGTCACCACCGACTATAACTTTTTCCTCTTGACTGAGCTGGTGCAGCATCACATCCTGTGTAGTTTTCCACATGTGTGCTACTGCTGGCTCGATGTACATCCTGGCATGTCGTCGGAAGGTGTCATACAGGAAAAGCTGCAGTTTCATTGCCTTGAAGATCTGATGGTAGATTAAAAAAAGACAAGATTTTTTTATAGTTGATAGCATAGTAGTTGTATAGCATTTTGTGTAATTTCCTCTGAACTTGATACCCTGGATTTAGCAACATTACATAAAGGCCTATTGTTACTTCTCATTTACCTTTTCTAGTGTGAAAAAAGATGCTCCACTAACATACACTGCCGCAGAAAGGTGTATGTTCCCAGCTGGAGTACTTCCGAGGACAGGTTGACTTTTCCAATGTCTGGAGAACTGACAATTGGGGCACAGCTGGTCCACCGATAGAAAGGTCCCAATCCTTCGTGTTTTTACGTTGCATGCCCGCTTGCACACAGGACACACTGCAAACAGCTCCATAATGCAAGTCTCATACACTATGTATTTTTTGATCTGATGGGTGGGACATGATTCTTCAGCTCTGTAAAAATAAAAACAGAGCAACAAGTAATATGCTGTTAGGGCTTCATCTCTCATTTAGCACATCTTCAACGATAGAAATGCTGTGAACTACTTTAGTAATTTTTTTGGAAACATGCAGTACAATTATTCAGACTCCATAATTGTCTGCTCGTAAATTGGCAACAAGTGATCAGTTACACACACAAGTAGGAATATTTGAGTAACTCACGTCGTATCCATGGCTGATGAGGAGTCTGCAGGGTCATATGAGTCATCCAGCTCCTGTGAAGATCCACTTGAAGAGCTGCCCTCAAGTGGATTTTCGTCATCCTCCTCCTCCTCCTCCTGAAGGTCCAGACGAGGTCTCTTTGACGGTCTTGAGGACAAGTGTAAGGATGTTGGTGTGCCAACCCCAAAGTCTCTGCAGGACACAGTAGCCTGGACACCTGTAACAGAGTTGTATATTTTTATGAAATCCAAACATATAACAAAAGACAAATACAAAGCATTCTTATTACCATTTCAAGTATGCACCAGCTAATTTTAAAATACCAAAAATACAAAATATTTAGCACAAACCTTCACTCCTGAAGTGTGGCCGAAAAATCTTAGAAGACAATTGTGTCCCAACAGAACGTGTCCTTGTGGGGTCTGTCTGACAGGCAACATCCCTTGTTACAGCTAATGGTGTCGAAGTCGCTGACATGCTGGCCTGTATGTAGAGAAAGGCTGGAGGTTACAACAAGTTATGGACTATGAGTAATAAATATAAACCATTTTAAAGTATGGAGGAAGAAAGTGCACCAACAGTTCACTTCAATGGTAACTTGTATTGCAACATACCATAACAAACTATAAAACAAAACATTTTCCAAGTGAGGTTTTGCATTTATAAAATACTGCATGATGCAGCAATCTCAATCATCAAAAAAAAAGCTGTTGATGCCATATTCTATACAATTTAGAGCTGTGTTGTAATTATATCAGTTACATGTATTGCATTATCAATCAATGAGAATTTATTGGCAGGCAGCTTTTGCTACATAGCTTACATGTTCACAATCAAAATGAATACCGTTGTTTACATTCCTTGTAATTCCGGTTTGATATACACATGAGAAGCTTCCTCTCATTTGTCTTATAAACGCAGCATTATTAGACTGCAGCAGGTAAAATAAATTAGTTTCCTTTAGGTGGCCAAGGGGGCTAAAGCTAAGCTAGCGATGTATGCAATTCACTTCAATGGTAACTTGTATTTGGACATACCATTTCAAACTAGAAAACAAAACATTTTCCAAGTGAGGTTTTGCATAATAAAATATACTGCATGATGCAGCAGGATAGCTGTTGATCTGTAGCAGTGCTGTAATTGTATCAGTTATACACGTATTGCATTATCAATCATTGAGAATTGATTGGCAGGCCACCGTAGCTTTTGCTTCATTGCAAGCAAAAGCCAATGGGGGGCTAAGCTAGTGGTGTATGCTAAACATGCTAACCAGCTTTCCTAGGCAATGTTATACAATTGAAAAGATTCATTTTAGTTTCAACGTTTGATTTCTACACAAGCAGCTTTCTATACTTTGTCTGCATAGCAACACAGCATCATCAGACGGAAGCAGGCAACAATAAATGATTTTATAAGGGGCAAAACTATAGCAGCTGTTTGTAAATGCTAGTGTACAAAGGCTTAGCAAACAAACATAGCATTCCCGAGCCAAAATAAAACCGTTACCTCCGTTCCTCTGTGTCTCGCCGTTTTTTACACGTGGAGCTTCACATATTTTGTCTGTTTACATTATATTTGACGGCAGAAGTGAAGACAGAAACTGAGTTACAGAGTAAACGAGCCGTGTAGCACTAGGTAGCTTGCCGTGTAGCACTAGGTAGCTTGCAATGAAATGTTACGTTCCGCAAAAAGCACACAACTCGCACAAATAAACAGGTGAATAACCTACCCCTTGCTCGTTAGAAGTGGAGTTGCGGATTGTTGGTAAAGAACCGTGTTTTAGCCTTAGTTTCAAGGCAAATCCTCCCATATACTGGCCGAAGTTGAGGAAGGAGTCCCGACTGAAGTGGTTAGCACACACCAAGACACGTTTTGGAACTCTTGTGGGGACATTCCCATCAAAAATGAAATAAATCCACTGTGTCCTCATATCCTCTTCTGGTGGGAGTAAATGAAGGCTTCTGTGTTGGTTTGTGCAACCAAAAACTGAACACTGGTCATGCCTTGCTTTTTCGGACATCTTGTCGCTTGTAAAGAAAAACAATAGCCTAGCTGACGGGCTGAAAATCTCTGGGCTATATGGGGTCGGGGGGAGGGATTTGATCTGTGGGTGTGCCGGAGTAATTATTGCAGGTGCAGGTGTCTGGTTTTGAATATGTGGGTTGGTGGCTCTCCCGTTTTTGACGTCAGAAACGGGGAGAATTCTGACTTGAGTATATTGAGAGGGAGGGGTGGGGGTTTCAGAAAAGGGGAGACTGAGAAAAGGAGAGATTGTTATTTTTTTTGATATCTTGGCAGTCTCTAGGCACACCGTGGACGCATGGATATGTTGGAACACATTTAAAAAGTGCATTTAGCATAATATGGGACCTTTAAATGTTAAATACATTGGGTGAAAAATTGGATCTTGTGTGTGTATAAATAATGCAACATTTCCCAAAGGAAACCAATAAAACCAAGAGGGTACGATCTCAGGAATGATGTTAACAAGAATAACAAGTATCATAGTCACACACAGTCAAACTACAGAGAGTATAATACAATTGGCTTTCAAACAATGTTAACATCTTGAGTCAAGTTTCAAAATGTATTGTGCATTGGCCAGCCTAGTTGAAGGAAGCTGGAGGTTTCTTTTAAATACAATTACCATCCTTTATCTTCATTTGCCATGGGCAGCTTTATTGAAAATACTTAATAACAGCATTGCACATGGGTGTTTAGCCTTTGTGACCTCACAGACCTCCACAGAGCCAAAACACACAGCATGATATATTCTCTGAAATTCAGCAGTTTTGCAGCCCTTTGGGTAGATCTATAAGCGTTGCTCCTGCCAGGGTTAGAAACTCAATTTCCCATGGAGCTCACTGAGTAGAGCCTAGCACTAAAGCTGCCAAGGTTAGGGATTTCATTTTTATGTGGGGCTTGGTGGATAAAGTATATATCAGCACCAGTACTGTCACAATATGAGCTTCAGCTCCCATTGGGGCTACCCATACTCAAGATGTATGCACTCCTGCTACTGTAAACCATTTAAGATGGAAAGGTCCACAAAGTGCTGTTTGTTTAATACGCTCCGTGGGAACTGATGGCCTTTGAATCATTAGGTTTACCTATAATACGAGTGAAGATGTCTGATGTGAATCCAGAAGAGACTGTAAACTTTGATGATACACTTTCAGAAAACAAATATAGTTTTTCCCTATCACAAAAGTTTTGAACAAAATAAGTTGAAGAAGCTAGATTTCTGAATAAGTACAGCAACACAATTGACTCTGATAAGCTGGGCTCAATTTCAAATTCATACCATGAACATTTCCTTTAAGAGTAAGGGTATTGAGATACTTTACTTAGGTATGAGCACAGTGTAAAATGACCCTTAAATAAGTAGTCCTACTGCATTCAGAAGCCTTGATACACATTATACTGAACAATGATGAACGTGTGAATTCACAGGCCTATCAATGTCATTGCCTCATCCTTAAAGAACAAGTAGATGCAACTATAATAACAATTGTCTATACTTGCTAAGCTCTTCATAATAGCGGCCTTAGATTTACCAGGCTGAATTCTGGGAAAAATAGTCCTAAATGATGAACAGCACGATTGGTTTATTTTAACTTGACTGAATGGTGCAGTCACAACATTTGAATATTTCACTTGTAAACAGAGTAGTTGCAATCAGGAGCAAGAACACTATGAGAATAAATGTTATCCTTTCAAACAGAAAGGAATTAGATATTTCTATTCCTTTCCATTTGACAAATAAACCACAAACCATACAGGTACTAAGATTAAAAACTAAGCCAACCAACGTGCCATTTTTACGAGATACTCCCCACTGTGTCTGTGTGTTTGTGTGTCTGTAGCCTGAAGCGGAGGCATGTGTGGGTGGCAGGGAGTATGTATATCGCCCTACTTCCCCTCCCTGTGGACACATTGTGAGGAGAATAGGCTGGATGTATGTATGTATATATAATATAATAATATATTGTATATTTGGTGCCAAGTGTTTTATACTTTATATGTGTTTTTTCAGATGACTGAACTATTTTCCGTGGTGTTACCATCGAGCGTGGCTGATTCCCCCTAGTAAGGAAAACATTGCATGGGTGAAAGA
Source organism: Hyperoplus lanceolatus (assembly GCA_026929865.2). Classification (NCBI taxonomy): domain Eukaryota; kingdom Metazoa; phylum Chordata; class Actinopteri; order Uranoscopiformes; family Ammodytidae; genus Hyperoplus; species Hyperoplus lanceolatus. The sequence continues at coordinate 16,916,245 of CM049409.1, forward strand.
GGTGAAGATAATTTGTCTATAAATACCAACGTTTGCAGTGAAATGTGCATAAGCATTTATCCTGTTGAAGCAAGGTTTTTGTGCTCAGCAAACTTTCTAAAACTGGTTAATCTGGTGAAATCCTGACGAACAAATGGTCAAGGAAGTTCATTTCTGACCATGAGGAAAAGGGACATGAAACTACAGGATAAAGGAGTGCATGCAGAAGGTATATTTGGGTCCTGACTGAAACATGAATGTTGTAAGCATGGCATTCTTCTCTTGTAAAGGCTGTAGCCATGGTCGGAGCCTTGCTGCTGTGTTTAAAAAAAAAACATATTTCAAAATAAGCCATATAGTATAAAAGCAGTGAAAGTGAGAGAAAAAAAGAGATGAAAGCTTTTGAATAAAAAAGAAAAAGTAAAAACAAAGCCTTTCAGGATTACTAATCAACTCCTGATGAATGCGTGTGCATGAAAAAAACTGTATGCTGTAAGGCTGTATCGTAGTCATCACCACAATTGATTATGTCTTTTGAATTGACAGATTGAGGCTAGTATCTTTGGTACTACTTGGAACTCACGACATTCCATTAGCTACTGTATATTGTCTTTTATTTTATTTCTGTCGTACATATATGGGCGATTGGGCGTATCAAACACCAAATAAGCTGCTATAGTGATGCAACATTACACTGAAAATAGTGTATTCCAAGCTTAAAAAATCACAACCCAAGGCTTGTATCATCCAACCAGAACGAGTCAGCAGATTCTATATGTAGGACATTGTTACCAAAAGAACAGAGAGTACATCATCATGTGAAGCCTGAAATAGTCTTTGTCTTCTGTCTCTTGTAATATGTGTGCCTTCTTTAACAAAACAAAATAAGAATTATCAAGGCATGTCTTCGTTTAACACAGAGAGTGTTTTTGTTTGTTTCCCCGGATGCAATGCAACGCAACACACACACACACACACACACACACACACACACACACACACACACACACACACACACACACACACACACACACACACACACACACACACACACAAACTGAAAATTAACACAACTTATCTATTTTTTTTAATTTTATTTCCCTCAGTCACAAAAAAAGATGAATTACTCTGCAGATGGGAATGAGGGAGTGATTGCATCATGTTCGCATCTCACACTGACTGATAGCGTCGCTCAAAATGTGTGCAAAACAGAGAATATGCTACATGCTATTTCCAATTAGTGCTCAGCACTCTTTAGAGAGGGTGAGTTAAATTTATGTTTTGACAGATCGGGGCTCTGAGGGGAAACATAATGATGACATTCCGTTGTCCACTGTTCAGCCTTGATGAGATTCATTATGGATAAGTCACACAACCATGATAGTCTGCTGGGTTTCTCACTTCTCTCCTGCTCTGTGATAAACAATATTGGGTTGTTTACCAGATGTTTCAGGTCATATCAATTTTGTTCAATAAAGTAAAGCATTTTTTTTAATATACAATTATACAAGCCTCTCTCTCTCTGTGTGTGTGTGTGTGTGTGTGTGTGTGTGTGTGTGTGTGTGTGTGCCTGTCGAGCAGAAATAAGAGTTTAAAACCCCACAAACTATCTTGTTGCTGAATGCCAGACTCAGTCATTTCTGGATTTGTATGACATCTTTCACTAGCCTGTTATATTAATTCATCATGTGTTCTCTCTCCCTTGTACCCCCACCCCCCCATTTTAATTTTTTTGTTTTTGACTCCAGCAGTTACTATGGCAACAAGGTGTCTCTATCTTCTGACCTGACAGAAACTCTTTCATCTGAGCTGTCTGCTCTGCATCCATAAATCAAAGTGGTCCAAACAACAGCCCCGGGGAAACGATGATGTACTCAGGGCTAACTCACTGAACTATCTGAAAAACACTCAGAGTATACGCACAATAGGAATGAGCAAGAGCATGAGAATGAGAATGAAAACAGTGATTTTCACTATGCAAGATGGTGGAACTTTACCTTTTCTATATGAACAAGAATTAAACCGAGTACGTGTGATAAGAAAGGGAGTGTTGCAGCTCTGCAGTTCTTCAAAGCTTGCCAGCCTTTTTCAGTTTAACCCCTTCAGACCCTGCGTGCATTGGAATGGACATGACATATTTATTTCTCTAAACCAATAAATACTCTGTAATTGGACGATGTCAGCACTGCTGGTTACTGATTGGATCCTGATTATCCAATCAAAATCATGTAATGACTTTGAGCATTGTCTGAGAGAGTGACAGACATCTGACAAGACAAGTATGGCTGAGCCGATCCAGAGAGGGAAGAGTAACTGCCCATTTTCAATCTAAAATCTACATTTATGTTCATGCTAGCCAAACAAACGTGCTCTCAGTGTAATTTTAACTATTACAAGTGATAATATTTGAAGTTATTTTGAACATATGTCACATAATTAATTTGTAGGATTTTTTCAAAGTCCGATGTCCATTGCAATGGACATCAGGAGTCGGGCGAATAACCTTGTTAAAGGTTCATTAGCCTACTATAAAAAGCATGGTTATGTGTTGGAAGTTCCATGATCGTTTACTGAAGGCAAAACTGAATTCTTTTTTATGTCATCTTATCTACAATCCTACATATATTGTCTTCATGTGCATGTTCAGATTGCGTCATAGCATTTCCCTCTCTTCTAGTAGGCACTGGGCTTTCCTGGTGATGACCCCACTGCTGTTCCCTACCCTCGCTGTGATACACCTATCAAGTTGATGTGCATGTTCAGAAACTTACACAGACTCAAAAACATCCAGTTCCAGATGTTTAGGCCATACCTGAGGACATATATGCCTTTTATTTTTAATGTTTTATGGCATTTTACGTGCATCGTGTCCTGGCGTCCATTGGAATGGACATGGAAAAAAACTCATAAAAACATGAGTTCGAAAAGAAAAAAAATATCCACTCTGTTTTTATGTTGAAGAGTAGTCTGAATCAGTTAAAAAAAAAAAAATTTGCCCAGCAGAAAAAATGCGGGTCTGAAGGGGTTAAGTAATTGATTTGGTTTTGTGACACATTGTTTGGTCTCAGTGCTCTCATCAACTGCTTGTTTCCAGCAGTAGGCATCTGGCATCTAATTCTGCCAAAGCCTCTGCAAGCAGCCTGCTCAGCACCAAACAGCAGACAAGATAAGTTAGCCACTATAGCAGGTGAAGAAAGAGGAGCTAAAATGAGAGGGAATATGACACTCAGCTGGCAGAGTCACAATCAGAAATACTTTATTGATCCCTGGTGGCAAAGTGGGTAATTAATCAGGTGGACAGAAACATGACTCCAAATGAATGACTTTGTCCATCCATATATATTAGATATGCAAATAAGGAACACACATACATTTTAGTAATTATGATACATCAGGGTTGAGTCTTTGCCATGAGATCATCTCCTTTAAAATAAAAAATAAAATAAAAAATATAGGGGAGAACGGGGTAATCTGAGCCACTTTTTACATTTGCTCCCCTCTATGTTTTTACATTTGCTCCCCTCTCAGCTGTGGGGTAAACTGTGGGGAGACAGACCAGAACAATCAAGGGGGTAAAGTGAACCACTTACTTTTTCAACTATGAAACTACCATAACAACACATATTGTAACAGTTAGAATCCTGAAAGCTAGCCACACATTCCAGGACTAATGTCGGACTAGTAAAAGAATGATGGGGTTTTGTCAATTAAGCAAAGCAAATGTTCTAAACACTTGAAAGTAACTCTGAACAAAATCAAATACAACACATTATAATTCAAAAGGTTTTAATAAGATTCAAATGAAAGATATAACCAGTTAGATTAGAACACAGTCTGGGGGTCAGAACACAGGACCCTTAGAGCCAGCTTGTGTCTGGGGGTCAAAGCATAGGAAAATCAGAACCAGCGAGATCAGCCTTGGACTCAGAACACAGGAGAAGACCCAACTGGATTATAACATCAGCCTGTCATACTCTACAACTAGGCCTACCCTACAGTCCAGCCCTGAAGGTTACAGGGAAAGATGAGAAGGTGCTCTTTCCGTGTGGTTGCCCCAGGTCGTCTTCGTGGTGTATTTCCTTGGCAAAATGGCTTTTCTACGATGTGTATGACATTAAAATAAAACATATGTTATGTACTATTACATTAAAACATGTTTAAGACTAAACTTAACTTGTGCCTCATGGTGGGGGAAAGTGAGACAGTGTCTCACTTTCCCCCACCACCACAATTTGAGAAAAAACTACCTCTCTTAGCATTTCAGGCTAATCTTTAGCTAATATCATCACATGGTTTTTATATGTTGGTAGTTAATCAACACGTATGATAGAAGTTTTTCTACGTGAATATATTTGCTTTAGCACAACAGTTGATTAAGTTGACAGCAAGAAAATTTACCTTTACATTTTGACCATTCACTCAGTGAGTGCCAGATGGGAGCTCGGTCCATTATAACTCACTACTCTCCTTTATGTGTGTGTATGTTTAGCTAAAGAAAATGTAGTCCAAGCCTCCATTTGACTGTTATTTCCTGCTCGCTGTGCGGCATTAAAACAAAGTGACACAAAATGAGGCAAAGAGGTGGAACCGTACAAGACTACTTTCACCAACTTTGCTTTTGTTTGAAGGTAGAGACTTGAAATCATTTCCATTCTCAAATTAATTGACTGGAGTTGTTGGCGCTGCACAAGGACAGGTTTTACATTAGTACACAATTTTTTTTTGAAGCCTTGATGTTAAATTGTCCTGGAGTGTATTCATAAATAGGACTCTTTATGAAAGCTGGAAAGAAATCTACAGCACAGAAGAATGGATGTTCATGTTTTTACCCCTGGATTGGGAGAGGATGCGGTGTTGTTTGGATACTCTTGGAAGAAATTGGTCCAATCAGTTTAAGGGACTGTTTCTAATCTATATTCTGTGCTGGTCAACAGGGAGAAAAAGAAATAAATAAATAGTCAGTAATAAAATAAATGAGTCAGTGTGGGAACGCCTACAGGGAGCTGTCCATCATCACTGGGGTTGCATCTCAGAGAACACATCTTTTCATCTGTGGCCCAGGGCTAAAAAACCTATACATACACACACTCACACAAACACACATTACATTCAAGAGAGAGTGCTTACTTTTCTATGCACCTTCTTCATTCCGTTGCACCTTGTATCCTTTTTCATATATATACATATAGTATATATGTATTTTTTTTTTTACATTTTCCTGTTATGCATCAGCAAATTGCAATGTTCCCTGTGTTCCTGGAGTTATTTCACCATTTGATGTGATTTATCCTTTCTGATGTAGCCACTTTTCCTCAACATGCCTGGTCTACTTCTACTTCAGCCTGTGATTTAGCATAATTTCTTCTCAGAATGGCTTTGAAAAATAGCCTTAGACACAGGTGTGAGTTTACTGTGTTCAGCTGCAGGCTTTAGTAGTGGATGGGAAGGAACAACAGCCATAGATTGAAGATTCAGTTTTAAGGCGTTTGCACATCAGAACGAGATGCAAATGAATGGCATGACAAATAAAATACATTGAAAGCAACTTTTGACGTGCTTTATATGATGTTTTTTGCCCATTAATCAGCATAGAAAAAAGCAGATTGCTAATTACCGTACTCTTTCATTTTCATTATTATAGATCACAACATTTTAAAAATCTTACGGAACTCTATAAACTGACATTACATGCTACTAATGTTGGCTAAGATAAACCTGTAGCAATCAATGAGCTCCATGACGATAAACCATGATTGAAAAACATATCTGATAATGATTTGTGATTCAAAGGAATTAATCAGCCAGCCAGCTTAAGAGTTGCCCGGCCCAGTCCACTATAGTCATTAGATAAAGTTTAACATTTTAAAATGTATTTATATGACTGATTTTCAGGAATGTAAGGGGAGGAAATTGAGCCAGACAGCCAGCCAGCCTTTAGATGTACCCGAGCAAGGTCAGCCAGTCAATCACTGATGCCTCTTGGGGCTTTGGGAAACTAGGAGGAAGGAACAAGACAGAGAGGAGAGACGCTCACCGACAGGCTTTGCAAGGATGAATAAGTAAGAGAGGTAGAGGGAGGGAGGGAAGAGTAAACTGTTCCCAATAGCAATGAAATGAAGAAGGGAGGAAGTAAGGAGGAGGAGGAGGAGATGGAGATGGAGAGAAGTGAGTTTGGCTATTTCTGGTAAATGATATATGGAGAGTTTTGGCAGCGCCTGGAGGGTATAGGGAGGACCGACAGAGGGATGGAAGAAAGAGGAGGAGAGAGTGGATAGAGACAGACAGAGGGCAAACCGTGATTCAGCAAGGCAGGGCACATGTCATGTACTTAAGTATCATACAGGTCGGGACTGTCACTCCCCCCTCTCTCACCCTGTCCATCCACTCTCAATTTCCTTACACGTAATACATTGGGAAACGTCAAATAAGTAAGCAATTCCACTACTATTGACATCAATTCAATACTAATCAAATTTTATGGAACATTTCAACTACATATATTTTCTTTCTCTATTTTTTCTTGCATCATGTATGTAGATACAGTATATTTATGTCAAAGTTGTATGCCAATAATGACAGAGTACATTTTTTACAAGGATAAATGACTATATTATTTATACAGTATAGAAATTGTACCATGAAGGACCCTCATTGCATTTGGGAATAAAATGCGATCCATATTTGAGCCTGAATCCAACATTTAATTAGTAACTTGAGCTCTGCCAAAGATCCAGCAATCTTCTTTTTGTTAACCTAACATCTCTTCTGTTGGAGAGTTCCATGTCTATCCAAGTGCTTCATCTACCACCTAACCAAACATGACTGCGCAGAAAAATGAAAGCAAGATTTTCAACTGGAACCCATGAACCACCTCCTTCATCTTCTCAGTTATGTCAGCTATTACTTCACAATAGTATCATTGGCAAATTGAGTTTCAAGGGTCAACACATCTGATATGAAGATGGTGCAGTAAAGGAGGGTGGTGGGGTTGGGGAAAGGTAATCTGAGGACAGCTGGATTTATTGTATCTCAGCAACTCTAAAGTACCAGTGTTTCTCTTAGTGCAGTTCTGTTTAATATGGCCATGCAACCCGAGCAGTGATCCCTGATCAGTTCTCTTGTTCTTGGAGCTTTAATGACCACAGTCCCTGCAGTACAGCCCCATCTTGTTGGAGCAAAGGCAAAGCAGCATGTCTTAATGTACCCAGTCTTCATTCAGGCTGAGCTGAGGGGGTAGAAGGATACATGGAGCGATTAGTTCAGTCTTATGAAGAGAAAGGAAGAGAGAAGGAGACAGAGGAACAAGGTCAATAGGGATGAGCCCGAATCCGAATATGTATTCGGATAAGCACGGATAATGAGTTAGATACGGATACAGATAATTTCCGAATAGTCCCGTTATTATTCGGGGATTTTTTTATTTTTTTATTATGCGCCTAATTGACGCCTCAATGACACAACAGGTAGAATGACACTAAAAGCTCTCGGTGGAGAGGGCGGGGGGCGGCGCCCGGCCCGCGCCCCCTCTCCCTCTCCTCCCACCAACGCAGCGCGGCCCGCCCCCCCCCCCCCAGAGAAGGTGGGGCCCGCCGCCTTCCCCCGCGGTTTTTTTGGAGTTTCCTCGAAACCCCCTTTAAGGGGGGCCTTAATTAAGTTAAAAGTAAAACACTGGCCCTCATTTACTAACAGTGAGAAGCCTATGCACAGATTTGGGCTGTTATTTATCAATATTTTCGTTCCCTGAATTTCTTCGTATTATGAGAACAAAGAAGAGAGAGATGAAAAGGTAGAAATATATCTGACTTTTTGACTTATATTTCAACATTACATCAATGTGATGCTTTGAAGGGACAACAATTGCATTGACAATGAATATTAGTTTAGAAAATCAATGTTGGTGTGACTTCCTTTAATGTAGGCTAATGTAAAAGAAACTTCCGGTATACGCCACGCCCACTTCTTCTTGTGTATCCGGATACAGATACAGATACAGATAATTTTGTTGGTTGAACAGATACAGATACAGATACAGATAATGACGTCTCCGCACACCCTTAAAGGTCAACACGGCTGACTGGGAGGAAAATGACTGGGAAGCAGAACGATGTATTTATTTAAATGTAATGTTTTGTTTTAGATCAGCAAAGCCCTTTCTAACCCTTGCTTTAGAAAGTGCTATAACTTTACGTCGGACTCCTGTTTCTGTTGTATGTCTGTAATGGAAATGAAAGCTTTCAACCCCTCACCAGTTTATATTGCAAATCATTTATTTATAAAATAAATTACGTTCAATAAACTATATGTCACAGTTGGATTGTACATCTGTTATGTACAGCATGAAAAGCTTATTGTATTTAAACAATACCCTAAAGTAGCACCTCAAATTATTTAATGTAAGAATATTCAACTTAAATCTCTAAATATAATTCTGAAATGCACCCTTTTAACATTGAATATAAAAATGCAGGCTATAATTGACTAGAATCAATAAAAGGTTGCATGAATAAAAGTAGCTTTACATTATTAATTTGAGTTTTAAAGTTATATTATTGTCTCGTTAATATTACATAGAAAGTGGTGCAACTTGGCATGGTCGTAATTATTCTCAGTGCATAATTCAAGCTTTCTTATGCTAATACAGTCTATTTTGTGTAACACAAGTGAAATTAATACCAACTCATTCTTGATGTATCATTAAATCAAAAATAGAAATTATGATTGAAATAGGGCAGTGAGAAGCACTAAAAGGTTATTTGTTGTATATAATGAAACAAATATTCGTTCCCACCAACCATTAAGGTCACATACTGTATGTACAGGCATCAGTAATTTTCCCGAGGTGCAATTGCCTAGTAACACTACTTCTGTGAAGCAAAGGTAGTGTATATAAAGCCAAGGTTACCAGCACTCATCAAATCTTATTTGTGGGTGGCTGGCCAAGGGGTTGCACTTTACGTTACAACAAAAACACATATTTTCGATAGTTTCATGTTCTGTTTTAGACATATTACATTAATTTGAAATTTAAATCAAAAAATTATTTATACTCAAACAGTAAGTTGAAATAAAGGAGTATATACATTCAAAACCCTGAATGGAAAGAAAGAGAGAAGAAGAGGAGAGGAGAGGCGAGGACAGGCGAGGACAGGAGAGAGAGAGAGAGAGAGAGAGAGAGAGAGAGAGAGAGAGAGAGAGAGAGAGAGAGAGAGAGACTAAATTGTTTGACACTTTAAATGCTTCTATCAGTACAGAGATGATTTGTCCAGAGACAGAACGGACTGGAACATCACTTGCACTTTCCTTGTATTGACGTACAATCACACCACCTCAGTTGTCAACTGATAAAGCTTTGGAGAAGGAGCATTAAAAGGCAATTTGGATTGGGCAATTTTGCCCCACTATCTCGCTCATCCAACTGCTCCGTCACAGAGGTCTACTGGCCATTACCAGGCTTTTTTCAACCTGTGTTCCTGGCAAGTTGTCATAATCGTTTAACTCAGTGGCTGGTATTAGAAGGGCTGTCATTAGATGAGACATTTATCTAAATTGCCAAAGCTGTGTGCCTGCTCATGCACACACACACACACACACACACACACACACACACACACACACACACACACACACACACACACACACACACACACACACACACACACACACACACACACACACACGCACGCACACACATGTATGAAAAGTCAAAAACATCCAGTCACATCTAAGAAAAGTATGGAAATAACAAACACAAAAAATATAAAACTATCAGGGCAGCTTAACTGGGCATGGCTTTAATGAATATCAATCCAACTTCATTGTGTTTTTTAATTAATGATAAGTATAGTCAAACATGAATAATGGACAGAGAACTGGAGAAGAGGCAAGCAATGTGCTGCTGTGAGATGATGCGGGAGAATTGCCCTGCCGCGTCTGCCACCCCTTGTCCATTTATTAATGGCCTGTGACTGGAGGGTGGGTGCAAGCAACGGGCAAAACCAGCCCGCTCTGGGATAATCTGCATCCCACTGCCATATTCTTCACTAAGCACCAGCTGACAAGACCCATACTTCACTATAAATTGGGCCTTCTAGATCCATTAGGCTCTGCACTGTATGTGGGCATAGCTAAAAGTCTCCTTTCAGATACTTGATGGCGAACAGGGCAATACATAATAGCAAAACAATGGCATGTTGTGGCATAAGAATTTTTTTGTTTTTATGATTCAATCAAGCACATTTGTTATTCACTCATGTACATTTTTACAGAAGTTTCTGCAATCAATATACATAGCCTTTTATTTTCTATACTTCCTTCTTTTATCTGATTTCTTGCCCGTTGTCCAAATCAACAGTCAGGTGGAAGGTAAACTGGCCAAATAAATCCCTATCCGTAAAGCTTCATTGAAATATTTTGCTTTTGCCACCTTCAGATCATAGGGGACTATATCATTTTAGGAAAAAAAATACAACTTCCTGTTTTTCTTTGTCCATTTAAAAAGAGATGAATGAGGTGCAGGCCAATATAAGGGAGAGTCAGCTGTTATTGACACCGCTAATGTAAGACTGAGAGCACAATGCATGTGATTAACTTTGATGGACCAGTAGACTCTAGCAGAAATCCATTCATTTCAGGGCTGTAATTATTTGACAATTCTAAATTCAATTCAGTCCATTGTGTCTATACCCACAAGTTCGCAAGTGGGCGCACACACACACACACACACACACACACACACACACACACACACACACACACACACACACACACACACACACACACACACACACACACACACACACACACACACACACACACACACACACACACACACACACACACACACACACACGTTCATGTGTAATCTAGTCTGAACCTTCAACAGCTGCAGCTCACAGGAAGAGCGGCCAGGACAATATGTTGTTCACTGATACTCCTGTGATTCTTGAATGCGGTTTAACTGTCACTGTGTTCTAATGTTGTGCTCGGCTGTTCCAAGCTGTGAGGAGACTGAGCATATACTGTAGGTCGAGATGCAATCAAGCCAGGAGTGGCCCAGCTGGTCAATGAGGCACACCTGTAGCTAATTAACCTGTGTGTTTCAACAGAAGCTGACAGAAGAGAGGTATCAGCTAGTGAACTGCCAAAGCCCCACTGTGCACTTGGAACCTGGAAATGCTGGGTGGAAATGACACTGCCATTTTCGGCTTGAAAGAGGAAACTTTAATTAGCCTGTGGACGGGCGACCTTTCCAAAAAAAAAAGCCAGAACTATTTCTAGGACTCTCTAAGCTGCAATGTGCAAACCCAGTAAATACATGGACAAAGAGAGCCCACTTGTCTTGTACTAGTCACAACCACATTCAAAGTGAAATGGATAAACACATGTTGGGATTAGAACATTTCCATTGGCAACAGTTCTACATCACCTAGTCTGCCTGCATAGTCAGTTTGTCATGCAGCAAGCAACATAATCAGTCTGTGTGTGAAACTTGGCAAGCTCAGGCTGAGGACAGAGCTTTCCTTAGAAAACTACTGCCACCATTTACAGTCGCAAAATGTTGCTTAACTTCCCTTTTCCCATCTTCCTTGGTTGTCGCTACCAAAGACTTGCAAAAGCATTGGTGTGGTAGTTGGTGTTACAAGGTGTTAAGGCACACACAAATGACATGACTTGCCTACTAGCAACACTGTTGTCACGCTCTTATTAGTCTCACAAAGCAAGACCAAACTACAGCAAGTAGTAAGGTCTGGATCCACTCTATTTAGAGCCGTCTATCCGGGGGAAACTGGGCTGGCCTGTTTTTATTTCTTTAAAAAAATCACAATCGTCTAGGGTGGGGCAGAGCCCGGGAAGCAGCAGCGGTGTCTGTCCAAAATAATGCCGGGGGAGAAATATTTTGCTGGAACGTCTGCACATTCAACGATCGGCATCTTGCCTACGTAGCGGAAAGGGCGGGACATTCAGATCGAAATGGTGGAGGTTGAAGCAACCGTGGAGATGGATGCGCTCTCCAAATGTAACTAAAACGGTGGTTGCACGACGGCAGTTTTGACAGTACACTGTAGAAATGAAAGCACTGAGCCTATAAGTAAGTGCACTGTAGGGATAATGAAAGTGCACTCAATGTAAGTGTCCTTGCGTAAGTACCCGATTTCGGACACAGCACGTGTTTTTAATAATGTTTTAATAGACAAAGCCATTTGGTTCATTTTTGGGTATCAGTGTTCAAAATACAAAAAAAAATACTTTGTAAAATACTGGTTAGCCTATCAATATTCAGAAATAAAACACTTTTGAGCCCCCGTTTTGAGCCCCACAAGGACTCTTCAGAGAGAAGAAGACATTTTTAAGAGGTCTCGACTGCTCCTGATTCTCATCCTTACTTGTTCATGTAAACAACGTGTTGTCTCAACTTTCCTTTCTATTTTCTCTCATGATCCTCTACCTTTTCCCTGTGGTGTATCCATGTGTCTGCTGTGCTAATCTCAACAGGGTCTCAACTGTGTCAAACTCCTGCCTGGAGGAGCTACACCGGAAAGGAAAGGTGTTCACAGGAAAGGTGAAAGATGAAACAACAATGATGATAACATTAAGTTGTCCCAGGAAGCCAACACAATATTTGGAACTGGCAAAACTAAACAAAACTAAACCATTTTAAACCTTCGTATGTCTTTGGCTGCAACGACATTGCTTGAATACCCGTAACTCAAGCTATTGTCAGAAAATAGCAGTAGGTTCTTGTAGGAGTCATAAATTAAATTAATTGTTCGTTTCTGGTGCCATGGCAATGTGAAGTTACACAGACCCAAAGGACACACTCCATTTGTCAGCTTATACTGATTATTGTACACATTAGGTACAAACTAATTTGGTTGTAACATCAACTGGGGGAAAGTGCAAGTAAACAAACGAAGAGGTGCCTATATTTACTCTAGTTTTGACGGCTTGATTTTACATGAAAGCTGAAATCTGCACAGCCCCTTTATCTTAATTTGAATGTGTAATCTGTGTGTAATAAAAGTCTGATTTACTACAGTATAACAGCAGGTTTCTAATTGAAATCCAGCACAGTGTCTTGTTTGCATGCAGAAACAAATACTAGGGCTGTCAAATTAACGCGTTAATTTCGATTAATTAATCACAGAAAAATTAACGCGATTAAAAAAATTAACGCAGATTAATCGCACTTCTATAATGCCCTTTGACCCGGTGCAAAAGTGGTGCGTAGCTGCACCGAGCTGCACCTGAAGCAGACACAGCCCGCGCGGGTGAAAGGGAGAAAAGTAAAGAGAGAAGCAGGGGGCCGAGGGCTCTATAGACGGTTTAATAAGCATGAAGGTAGGAAGACATCTTACTTTATTCTCCGCAGCCAGTGTCTGTGCATTATTGATTTAGTGGGTGCAACAATGTAGGCTAGGTTCAAAACACTATCTCTCAATCTTTCTCCCCGTGTCTCAATTTTGTTTGCTAGCTGTCTCGTCGTCCGCGTAAACGTGTGTGTGCGCGTGTGCGTGTGTGTCTCTCAATATTTTTGCCTATGAGTACGACGATGGTGAATGAATCGGCATAAGCATCTGTGGCAGTGCAGCGCTGTCTGTTGTGGAGACAGAAGTTACGAGAGACGGAGAGAGAGAGAGAGAGAGAGAGAGAGAGAGAGAGAGAGAGAGAGAGAGAGAGAGAGAGACTAGCAGGCTATACAGCTGTTAATAAACAGGTATAAAAGTGTCATAAAAGTATGCGATTAATTTAGATTAATTAATCACAGAGCCTGTAATTAATTAGATTAATTTTTTTAATCGCTTGACAGCCCCAACAAATACACAATGTGTACAAAGAGATGGTGATCAGTCAGATGGATTATTTTCAACTGGTTTCAAAGAGACCTGCGGTCAAATACGGACTCTTATTTTGTTTTAATGGGAAGTATAGATTTGAATGTTGCCACTGTTGCTAGAGTTTCATACAAAGCGAAGAGTTAGAGCATTTCTTATATCATAAAGTACAAAATCTTGTCTCCTGGTGATTTGTCAGCAATTAAAGACACTCACAGTTCTCACATCTTACGAGACGACAAGCTCAGAACCTTTCTGGCATCAGTACATTGTGAGGATGTCAAGCATAAAGACTTGACAGTTCTTTATCCATACCCTGGTAGGTTGGATTTACCATGCCACAGTGAGACAGTCTAAAAAGACAGGCTGATACCAGAGCTGATGCCAGAAATTTCTAGTGCTTCTGAACATTAAGCCAGCTTTCTTCCTCCCCATCTCTCGTATGCTGTGAATAGAACCAGATGTATCCTGAGACTATCACTTCCCAACACTGTTCGAGAGTGTCAGTATAGAGACGCAACCATGCAGAAACATGAATGCAAAAGTGGAGAGCAGGAAAAACAAAACAGACGCACAAACAAAGCAAGATGCTGGCTTGGAAAATAAAAGGGCACATCTTTCTAACAAGTTTTATGTCAAATACCAATATGTTGTATGTGACATTCACAGTTACTGGACTACCGATCTGTACAGCCTACAGTGATGTGTGCTGTTCTAAAATTAAATAAAACAAATGTGTGTTTTTCATGTATGATTAATTTCTTTTTTCATCAAATGCTATGGCTCAAGGCTCCTAGAGCGAGAACAAACTTTTAAAGAGTTCTTTTAGATAACACATCGGGCACACACCCCCGTCCCAACTCTCACTTGTGGTTCTGAAAGTAACAGAATCGGCATCAAATTTGATTGTCTATTTTTTACGCAATGCAACACAAATAAAAAATAATTCTTATTTTTTTCTTGTGGGTTTACTAATCTACAAGGAAAGATACTAAACCATGAAGGGATCACTCAAAGTGCATCCCTGTAGTATCTTGTTGTTCACTTTTGTCTGTTCATTCATACCATACCGTATATTGTGAATATCATTGCAAGGCTGATGCCAAATGTATGCGTAAACATCATGTATCATATGCTGAATTAATTATTTCTAGAATCCTAGGTGATTTGCATTGCCCTCTCCTCAACTGTTGGCCCATGACAAAAGCATAAAGCTTAAAGCAATCACATATTTTATGATTCCTTTACATCTTATGGATTGAAATGCATACAACGTAAAACCCGGGGTTGTATTTTCAGGGAAATTGGCATTGCATGACTATTTCAATGTTATCTTCTGCGGTGCACACAAAGCTGTCAAGCATGAAATCCGATATCATAACGATAGTGTGAATGAAATGTTGTCTTTTGATTTATAATCTTTAAATCTATGTCTCTTAGTCTGTGGGGTGTGATATGATGCATGTACCATACTGTAGATACAAATATGCTGATTCTGACTTTGCCTCAAAGGGCCGTAAAACTTGACTGGCTTGGCTGCCAGGTGTTCGACTCAGTGATTTCAGAAGGGCTATGTAGAAGATGAAAGTAGTAAAGAAAGATAATGAGGTACGACAGCAAAGAGAGGAAACTGTATTTCAAAAAGAGACAATTCAGAGAGTAGTCTACTTTAACTTTTGACTTATCCTGTGAAAGTTCCTCAGAATGGGTTGTGCCACTCAGCAACCTTCCTGTTTGAACAACAAAATATGTCTTGACAACAAAGCGGTGTGAAGTTGTTTTTTTGTAATGAAATTACTGACATACTGTATGTTACAATGACAACAAACAGCCTCTGTGGCTCTTTGACTGATTCATGGGAAACCTAAACAAATCTTTGATCTCTAACATGTCTCATCCAGCGAGCCAGGTGACCAACTCAGTGTTGAGCTTTGTCAGCTTTTTTTGAGAACTAAATGAACATCAGTGAGTCACCTCTAACCCCTGAGGTATTTTTTTCTTGAGGTTTGTATTCGTACATGAGAGATTTGAAATATTCATTATTGTCAAGTTATCAATCAATAAAGCCTTTGTGCCTCTCTACTAAAGGCTTATATAGCTGTTAAGATATTTATGTTAAAACAAAATTCTATAAATCAATACAATCAATGATTGATCTGCATTAGTCTCAAACAACCTGTTACCTGTTATACATATGATAATATTTAATATAATAACTAACTTTAACATTGTTAATATGATCGTATTCTACAGTACACTACTGTATTATCTGCTTTTTACAATGATGTTTAAACAGAATAAAATATTTAGATTGAATATTTTTCATGGCAACACCATCCCATGAAATCCAAATATTTAGCCTTAACAAACTTACAGTATATTTGGAATCTCCACTGGAAGCTAAAATAAAGTCTAGAAGGTTGAAACATGTGTTTTTCCCATTTCTTTCATTAATCATTAATGCATGATTAATTCAGTAGCAACTGCCCCTGAAGAACTATTTTTCATTCTTTATCCATTGTCTATTGTTTTTTCATGTATTTTATTACTGATCTCGGGGCCTTCTTATTTGACACTGTTATGCAGTTTTTAAAGACACTTTCAAATACATTTATATGTGTATCTGCCTTGCCGGGTGTCTCACTTTCATTCTGTCTGTATAAGCATTGGAGTCATGACTGCTTTCGTATTCTTAGCCCCGAAGCTAGGTGTGATAGCCAGACTCTTATGATGTTTCCACTTTCATCCAGCCTCTCTACGTTCTTGCTTGGGCCCTTCCTTCCCATTCCGTGGAGACATAAACATGCCAGAGGTCCTTGTCATGGTGTGCCTGCCCTGCTGGTGAACCTTTTTGAACTAGCAAAATTCAAGCCACAGTTCATTTGAGGCTCTGAGGCCACTTAGTGTTTGGAGATGAGTTGGACTGAGAACTGTAGACAGGGGAATAGGGATCATGTCTTAAGATGCTTAGACAATATGTGTGTTGAGGAAAGGATGGCACAGAGGAGGTTAGCAAGAGACACATGGGGGGGGGGGGTAGTGGGGCCATCCAGGAGGGTCATTTTGGAAGAGGGAACAAGGATGACAACACTGAGGCAAGCTTGAGAACGAGACACCAAGGTAACCCAGGGAATTAGGTTTTGACGAGCAGCGAGCAAAGGGAGTCAAGTAGTTGGATGCTGTGACATAATATTTATTAAGGGGTGAGGAAAGAAGAAGCAGGCTCTGCCATTCTTCTTTCCATTTTGACACTTACCAACTTTTTGAAGCAAGAAGTGAAATGAGGTAAAGGGAAGAAAGAAAAGGTTGGTGTTACTGAAGGAAAAAAAAGTGAAGAAAATGTACACGCTTTCTATAGACATTTTGTTTTATAGCAGAGAACAAAAAAAAGGGTTCTTGTCAAAAATAAAGAAGGAGGCCTCGGGAGTGATCGAAACTAGTGAGAAGAATGACCTGAGAGCAGGTCAATCAATTCTTACCATCAGAAAAAGAACTGAGGATATAGATTTGGCATAGAGTTGGAGAGAGTTGCAAAGAATGGATGAATTAGCTCAGAAACAAATGAGGGAAAGTGTTGTGAGCTAAAGCTGATATAAACAGAAAGGTAGATGTGTGTTGGATGCGAAAAAGTTCTTAGTCCCCCATTCTTTTATTTATTTTTTAATCCAAAATCCACAATCCCCAGTAATTACTTGGTAACTCCCAGACAATTTAGATGTAATTTACGTGAAAAAGCTGCTAATTAATAGATTGATCATCAGTAACTCACCTAGGAGGGAAAACCAATTTTTAGTTATGGTTAAATCTTTACTATAAACTCAAATTGATTTCTGAGATATGGTAATGACTTTGAGGACAACTTTGTTTCTTGTTGTTTGAACTCAATTTTCTTCAGCCTTGAAGTCGGATACGACATTATTGAGGTTTTAATGTGAACCTTAAGAAAATGAGCTCTTGGACATATACAGTACTCACCTATCATATAGTACTTTACAACTTTTTCAGGTCAACCCCAACTTTGCTTTTGGTTGAAAGCTGCACCACATATTTAATGAAACTGTTATTTTCCAGTTCTTTAATTTTCTGGAGAGCACCCACACACTACGTACATGTAGGATCTCTGTATAGTTAACACTACATAACTTCCTGTCTTATAATTGGGTGTTGTAGCTACAAACAAAGAAAAAGGAATGGATTGGGAGACGGGCACAGCAATGATTGTCCGTACAATTGAGGGAGTTGAAAATGTGTATGCTTTGCTTTTGTTACATATAGAGACAGTGCATGAAATAGGCCACGCCCATCGTGGGGGAAAACATTGAACAGCGCTCCATCCACTTTGTATTGAAGGAGATCTGTCTTCTGCAAACAAACTTAATTAAAATTTAATCAAACATCCGTTTAAGAAAAAAACGTTACTTTCTTGAAAGCCACGACTCTTGTCTGTCTATATGAGCTGTTTTTTGTGAAAAATAATTGAGTAATTTTAAATATTGAGGTGTTTTTGTCCGGTCGGACCCATCGTGGGGGAAACCGTTGAAAACCGTTCCATTCACTTTGTATTGAAGGAGATCTGTCTTCTGCAAACAAACTTAATTAAAACGTAATCGAACATCCATTTAACAAAAAAACGTTACTCTCTTTAAAGCCATGACTCTTGTCTGTCCATACGAACTGTTTTTGTGAAACATTTTTGAGTAATTTTCAATATTGGGGTGTTTTTTTCCCGTCCATGAGCTAGGCTAACATTAGCCTAGCATACATTAGTTAAGAGTTTTGTCTCGATATTGAAAATTACTCAATAATTTTTCACAAAAACAGCTCGTATAGACAGATACGAGTTGTGGCTTTAAAGAAAGTAACCTGTATTTGTGAAAGGCATGTCTTATTAAGTTTTTATTAAGTTTGTTTGCAGAATACTGTGTCATTCAATACAAAGTGAATGGAGCGCTGTGAATTGTTTTCCCCCACGATGGGCGTGGCCTCCAATTATGACGCGTTCCGCACTGTCTCTATACCAAAGTTGTTGTTATTATTATATCAACTATTTAACAGGCTATAATGTGTCCCCCGATGTCCCTCTCATTGGCTACAGCTTGTCACTGCTTTCATTGCCAGTCAGAACCCTTTTTATACAACATGATTTGGACTCGCAGACAGGTCTTGATAATTAGCATGCTAGACCTCTGTCGGGTGTATGCAACGCTTCGGCAAGTCTCGGATCTTGTTATTGAACAGTTCACACATAGTGATCCAAAAATTTGGCGAGTTGAAAAATATTTTAGTCTGACCTAGGCTTTAGTTGTATGGAAGGACTTGCCTGCCAGTAATAACTCTTCAGCGGTCCTGATGTGCAGTGTCTAGGCCTTGAAGACCTATGTTAGATGGAGTTATCTAAGTGTGCACTAATTGAATACCATATAGAGAACTATAGTTCCCATTACAAGACAAGGTGAATCCATCAAATAAGCCTTTTGAAGGTGGAGACACTCGGTGCGTTTCCATGTCACAGCTAGATTGGATTATCATATATATCGAACAAGACACTCAAACGGACTGTGTCACTTGTCTGAGTATACATGGCCTTTCAGAAATCGGATAAATGTCCGATGCATGGCTGTCTCCACTATGCTAGGTGGCGCTGTAGCCCTTTCAACCATGCTTTCAACAGGTGGTTTTAGAGCCACGTTCTGAGTTGGTAAACTCAGAGCGCAGGGTTGATAAGCAACTCTGGGTTTTCGGTTTCAGAACAGTGGATCAGCGTTGGGTTTATCAACTCTGAGCGTGTTCACTCTGGGTGGAGCGTGTGCATAAAAGCCATCGTCAATGGATCGCTGATAACATGATTCACCATGGAAACAGAAGAAACAAATGATTGATCCTCCCACTTCTCCACTTCTCAAAAAAGAAAAAAGAAATCTCCGCTCCTCCCACTAGAGTTAGAAATATTAACGAATGAGTTTATGGTAGCCTATGGAGAAGAATTAACGGGATATTGTCTCATAACTCTGATCTAATCTCCTCGGCAATTCAGAAAAAAAAACAGAGCAAACATTTTTTGTCAAGATAATCATTTCCCTTCCGTATGAGAAGCCATAGTCTATTTTAAAAAGTTACGCATATCAGCTGTAAAGTAATAAAGCTGGCGCGGCACAGCATTGCTGACAGTGCCTAAAGCCTACTGTGCAGTACAGACGTTAAAAAACATACAATACAAATAGCCTAGGTTTATTAATCTGAATGTAGAGCATGTCACGATGTGTAAGGTGGCCGCCTATATGAACGGACCGAGGGCTGAGAACAAGGCTACTGATCAGATAAATGATCGGTCAAACGTAAAATCATCAGGAAATGATAAAAACATCCCGATGGAGATTTCTATAGAGTGATTTTGCTTCAAACTGTACAGGGACGCGTGTGACAGTGACACTCTTTCTTCAGTCGGAGCTGCAGCGTAAAGTGAAAACAAACTCAGGGTAGGTCTAACCACCTCCCGAGCAGGTTAGACCCACGGCGTATGTTGCCGCAGTAACTGACTCTCGGTTGCGCTGAACCTGCTACCTGAAACGGAAAACCCAGAGTTTCCACCAACTCAGAGCGAACAAACTCTGGGTTGCCTCAAAACCAGCTACCTGAAACAGGCCCCAGGTCTTATTCGTTTAGTTATCCGGTTATGAGTCTGCATGTAAACACACTGACTGATTCTGGAGAAAGCTTATTGACAAAATACATTTAATCAAAATCAGTCTATATCTCTTTACGATCCGGTAACTGTCTGTTATGTGTGAGTGCTGAAAAATAAGCTGGCTTTAAAACACAGCCTAGGCTCTGTACACTGTTAAGTAAACAAAGCAGATTCATTGTTTAGATTTTTTAGAGAAACATTTCAGATACAGTAGCAATACAATCAACAACTGTTTTTGTCTGACATTTGACAAATTGTTTAATTGATGTGGATGGTAGCGGTTCTTAGCAACCAATACGTTCAGGTCGGCAGGTTTGTACCAACAAAGCAATGGGTGTCACTTCAGTGTAGGGCTGGCCCGAATTATTCGAATATTCGAATACTCGTTCGGAAAATTAGTATTCGGAGCTTAAATTAGTATTCGGAGCTTCGTTTTTTTATTTTTTTTATTGAGAAAATGTAATGAATGGTGTGCTTGTTGTTGTAACTGGGCGACTTGATTGTCCAGTAGGTCTCGCATTATACAATGGTGCCATCTACTGGATCCATTTGGAACAGCAGAACCACCTTTGAACTTTGACCTAGTTGGCTGCTGACCTTTTCAAAGCCGGTGATACACGGTGATACACCAGCTGTATGCTACGTGACGTTACCAGAGCGAGGGATGCAAACTATAAGCGACACCAAGCAGAGAAGCGAGAGAGGTGGAGGAGGAATAGATAACTTGTTTCCATTAACTTTATAACACAACATTAGCGGGATCTCGGGAGGAAAAGTAAAGCTTAGCTAAATGCTAACCTTAGCTTAGCTGTATGTTTACGTACAGCACCGCACCCATAAACTGTGACTGGCTTGCTGCAGAGCGTGAACGTCTTGGCAATACCCGGTCAATATAATGGATATAATATGGACACATAAGACAATCAATAATTCGGTACTTGTTATGGATTTATTGTATAAATTCCCTGAAAACAAAGATGCACATTCCAGGATGAATTGAAAAGCTCCCGTTACGTAAGGGCTGAGATTGCAGAGAGGACAGCTGATTTGGACAGCTGTTCGCGTCCACGGAAAAAGTAAGGAACTCCAACTTACTTAGGCCTATTACTTAACGTTCAAAAGCTATTAAATCTTCAACAAAATAATATGCAGATATTGTCAAAATCGGTTCCAGGGAGTATATAGGGATTATTAACGTTTTTTTTTTATTTTATTTTTTTTATTAACATTGTTTTTGATGGTGTGTTTTTCTGGACCGAATATCCGGATATTCGCTCGGAAAAACCAACGAATATTCGGAGCCTGAAAAATGGTATTCGGGCCAGCCCTACTTCAGTGAACACCAATGTTGTTCTAACAAGGACAATTACCCTAATACCTGCTTGGAATTAAAAACCTCATTACAGAGACTTAATAAATGATCTGGAAAGTAAAGGATATTAACAAAAAGCAAGTGATAACAGTGCTTTTGTACGTGCCATTATTCAATCTCATGCCTCATTTATGGTCCCTTGCAATCAAGAAGAACGGGTGGGGTGGGGTGGGTAGGCAGCATTCAACCATTATGAGGTAAAAATCCCCAAAGGCACAGTACCGTCCTTTAACGATAAATGTTGCTGTTACAGCATGAGCCCTTGTTAGTATAAAAGTCACGGATAAGCTATTGTACTGCCACAACGTTAGTGCCCCAGTGACAAGGTTGTATATTTTTTGGAATGGGCAGAGAGGAACAGGGATAATAATATGGCAAAGATAGCAGGCAGTAAGGACAAAAGTTAGGGGTTTTAGTTCTTCCCTCAGCTGTATGACATTGCAAGGATTTTCTTTGGGAAATAAAGACATAGTAGAAATTACTGGAAGAGAGGATAAAAAGGTACTACATGAACAAATCATTAAAAAGGCAAATATAAGACAGAAATATAAGGTTGAAACTATATTAACCTATATGTTATTGTTACTTCAACATAAAAGGAAACTTTTGTTTGGTTTTGTCATAATTGTCATGTTAAGGCTAATTGATTCTTTGGTATTTTGCTTTACATTTTGCTTTCCTGCTGTTACATTAATTAAATAAACAGAATTTGTAAAGAAAACTTTTAAGTAAATCGACTTTGCTGTGGTCCTGTTTCTATTTAGTTTGATATGGTTAACATCATGGATTTCAAATTCTTTACCAGCCCTGCTGGCTTTCTAACCAGAGACTGCTCACCTGGCAATTAGTGTAACTGCAATAATCTAAAATGAGAAAACAATTTAATTTGGCTTCTGAAGACCTGCATTCAATCCCGCTGAAACATAAATTACAGACAGTGCACTAATAGTATAAATGTTTAATTTGACTCATGGTAAGAGAAAAAAACACAATTTCTTAAGGAATATAATAAATGCTTAATAATAAAAGGGGTATATGCAATAAGAAACATTTCCAGCTGTGAATCTTTGTGAAGCTTTCTCAGTGCTCTTTTTATTGGAATCAATCTAATATTATTAAAGACTGCCTTTTTCCCAAGGCCGAGCTGAGGAGTTGGTCGAGCGGATATGTACAGTAAATGTTGATACGGTCAAGAACATTTGATTTTGTCTATGTCTTTTAATGGGGATCATCAGAAGTCTTAGGGGTTAATGCTCCTCCAGTTGAACAATTGCACAAAGATTTAAGAAACATGACTCCCTCATGTTAACTTTTACATGTTGGTGCAGTGCATACTTTGGAGTAAAAGAAAGTAGAAACTTACTTGGGTCAGATAGGATGGAGTCTGTTTTGGGCAGAAACTGGTCACAGCGGATTCCCTGGTAGCCTTCTCGACACCTGGTGGAGGAAAAAGAGGAATACACCATTAGTCAGGTAGAGTCGCCAGGGAAAGAATGCCAATACGACTGATGTATGTATATGCAAGAGCTGCTCATGAAGAGTCTCATTATGTTTAAATGTAGGTTGAAGCTCAGTCCTTTTTTGGAAGAAAGTGCAAGGTAAGGCAAGTGGACAGGAAATAAATGAATAGTGTGGTGCTCTGAGGGGCTGCAACCTGTCAAGGGAAGGAATTCCTTGGAGAAGGCATCTGTCTTTTCAGCCAAAATCACATCTTATGGCTGCAGCAGAAAAGACGCACCCCATTAAGAGAGACCCTATTCTCTGTGTGCACATAATTGACTTTCAGCATCCTGGTTGGTTCATAGGAACTCTTCACAGAACATATCAAATTATCTATCAAAATGTACAACTTTTTCCAGAGGGAGAAAAGGAGTAAGAACTGTGTCAAGATGGAGCTGAACTTGACAATGACGACAACTCTGTGAAAGGTTTTCTTCACTTAATTCTCTTAACTCCCACAAGCCACCAAGAAGACGTAATTCTCATGAAAAGTACCTTGTTCATTAAGGACACATCCCATAGTTTCTGAATAGTCCTACAACTGTCAAGACATTTCAACTGTTGAATTTGATTGGCACATCTGTGAGTGCCAGTCAGCAATGATCATTAGACAACTGATGAATTCTGCTTGGCCTGATCTTCAGAAAATGTCCATGGGAATGGCTATGTATTACAAGGACATTTTTAATTAATTTCAACTCAATAAATACATTCTCATCAACATACAGAAATGTAACTGTTTTTTAATCTAATCTAATCTAATTTTTTTTTTACAGCGCGCAGACATAAGCATTCCAAAACCTAATTGGGTGCCTCACTTGGTTTGGATATCAATCCTTGCCTCTGGTCATTTCTACCATGCGTGCTGGTTTGCTTTTCATTGTCCCTCTCGAGGAAAATGCAAGTCTCATTCATGCAAATAAAATAGAAACTTCAGCAACAAAAGTAGTTTCTGCTACCCACCTCTCTAAATTTGACCCTACTATATCTATTCTAGTCTCTCATTCGGTCACAACTGTTCTGCTTCGCTAAGTCTCAGTTTTCTCTTCAACCCAACCTGCATCTCGTTTGCCATCCCCCGTTTACGCCTGTGGCTTTGTTTCATTGACAGGTCTGGAATTAATCGGTAGTTGACAGCAGAGCAAAAAAAGGACATATCCCAGTGGTCTCTACTTTTGGAAGCCCCCTACTGAGAAAAACATTTACGTCCAGTCAGACAAACAAAACACCATAGCTGTGCATAGAGATCACGCTTCCAAAATAATGTGCTATGACATATCAAAGATTTGGCCCTGTGCAGAATGATAATGGCTAGCCTATTTTTGTCTTTCATGTACAGTGAGTGATTTTCAATCATGGAATCTGACCACGTAAGTGTTTTAGATAGACCAATAAATATTGACATTTCACAGTAGGAAAAGGACGGGTGTGAATAATACATTCTCCACAACAGACATGTTTGCATGCCCTATCATAAAATCACAGTTGTATTTTTCATTGTTATATATTATATATATATATATATATATATTTGTTATATTAGGGCATGTATTTAGTTGCGCTACTTTGGTGGTTATGGTATTGTACATGGACTTGGACACTTGATGGAAAAAGAACCATCGTTAACTTAATTAGTTTTAATTTAATTTTGATTTTCCTTTTGACAAGTCACAATGTGGGGCATTATCATGGCAGATTAAGGCAATTAAATAGCATCGTTAATCTAATTATTAACACCTTTGCATTCTGACAATTCAAAAAAGTCTGTGACAAGGCCTTTTATAACCATTATGTAACTAACCTACAGGTGACTATTAACTAGCATGCAACAGTAAAGATATATTCATTTGTCACTGTATAGTTTATTTGCAGTCAGAATGCTAATTGAAACTTAAAGCCAACTGAATGATTGAATGTCTGTACATTTTAATGTAAGACATCTATTCACTTTCTTCACAAAACATCACCTTGATGACAGATGGTAATTACAGAAAATGTGGTGTTGAGGAGGCTCCAACCTTTCATCTATTTGTCGATTGCTGTGTGTCCTCCAATATGTGTTGTGTAGGAACAGGAATGCAAAACAAACACAAACAAAAACACTCCCCTCGTTTTAAAGACATACTTTGATTCACATTATAAAAAAAAGTTCCAGTGACGTTGTTGTAATATTCTCAGGGTGTATTCACACTGGGAAAGTCCGCTAGTTCACTTGCTTTGGTCCAGACCAAATAGAGTTTTGATTTTTTTGTTTGGTGTGGTCCACTTTCATATTGCCCCTTTTGAAAGTGAACCAGCATTACGAAGCAAAACCACACGTGATCTGAGGTCATTCATTCATTGGACAGACATTCTGGGGTGGAGAGAAACAGGAAGCACAAAGTGAACACTGCGAAATATATAATTGATATAATGTGGGGTTAAAAATAATAAAATGGCCTACATCTAACCTATAAATAAAGAGGAAAAACATCAAATTATTGTTGTTTCATATGGTTATAATACGTAGCCCTATGTCAATGCCACGTTATGTGGCTTGTAGCCTACAATGTGAAACATAATTTTTACTGTATTGTTGGTGATGGACGCGCGTCACACGAGAAGAATAGGCTCAAGCTGACACTCATCTGATTAAGCTGTGTATCAGCTGGGTCGTCGCAGTTCAGCTTTAAACTGACACGGGGATAGTATTGACGGTCCCGTAGGCTACATGGGAAGCAAAATAAAAACACACTTCTTGCGCAGCGTGAACCTGTTGGCACTGTGCGGGAGACGCTCCCCTCTCCTTCATCTGATCGCTGAACACATTCAGCATGTTTACGTGTCCTCTCGATCAAATGTAATATATTGTTCTGGGCTCCCGGTCAAACCACAACTTATCGTCCTAACAATGGCGACAAAAACACTTTCCCATAATGTGAAGCTGACGGCTATTTATTAAAAAAGAAAAGAAAGAAAATGCACAGTGCCTCCTACATTTGGGTCGGATCGAGTCCGGACAAATTCACACCACAAACGAACTGCAGCAGAGTGCGTTTGGAAACGGACCGAGACTACCTCTTCAGCTGGGTCTCGGAGCGTTTGTTTGGTCCGCCCCCGAGTGCGATTGCTGTATTCACACCTGCCTGAAAGATGCGCACCGAAGGCAGAAGTGCATCTGAGTTCGTTTCAACCGAACTAAACACGGCATGTGTGAATACACCCTCAAACTGCATCTGCCTACTTGAACAACTACCTTTTACTCTGTTCTAAGTTTTGTAGATCTTTAACATCTTTCCACACCATTGGGACCCGCACTGACTAAACTTTGACAACAGCTAACCTTTGTCAAACCCTTTGAGGAGAAGAAGATAATTAAAAGAAAAGAGGCTTAACATGGTGACATTGTCTGTGTGTCATGCTCATTAGAGGGGAATGTTGAGGTAAGGAGTAGCATACAGCGTTGAATAAAATGGAGACAACTATGCACCAACGGGTAGATTCTATTGTGGCCACAAAAAACTGCTGCAATATCCTGTCTTGCAATGTGCAGTATATGAAGTCATCGTATCCCACAAACTCTGTAAAAAAAACCCATGTGCTCCCAGCTGAGATCAAAACACATCAGAGGGCTACTTCAAAAAGCTTGGGTGGGTGAATCCAAGAATGGATGAGAGACACTCTTATTGAAGAGTTGCATGCCTTTAATTAGCACCACACTCATTAATTAAAAGAAAACAGGAACCGATTGCAAGTGCATGCATGTGTTCGAGCTAAAAATAGATGAAGCAGCACAGATCAAGGGATAAATATAAACATGGGGCCTGGAGGATGATGAATTTTGGCAAAAAGGGAAAGTTTGACCACTCTCACGCTGGTGCAGGTGCAGGCACACAAATTGTGCAGCCAAACAGTACATCCTACAGTATTAAAAAGCTTAAAAGTATGTAAGTCCTGTTCAGTATGTGGGGGAAATGTAGCATTGTACCCTGTGATATTACATATAGGCCTATGTATATTGATTTATTTTTTAGAAACAGGAAATGCATTTTTTTTGGTTTTATTTAGCCTGGCTCTCTTTTGTAGGACGCTTGAACAGTAAACATCACTCCTGGAAGTTGCTCAGTAGCACTGCAGCAGCTCCAGTTGGGGTGAAACGTGCTTTGCTCAAGTCCCGTCAGGGATTTATCCTGCAACTATGAGATTTGAAATGCAAAGTATACTTGCTGCAAAACTTAACTTAAGAAGCCCTGTTAAAATTTCAACACTTGTATCTCCTCAAAACATTTGTAATATGTATACACATCTACAGAATATGTAAAATGACTTACAATCAGTTAGAGGAGACATCCAGTGAGGTCAACGTAAATCAATAATTTTACACTGTTCTCATGTCAAATGTTGTGACAGACTGAATTGACATGCTCTGTAGTACTGTATAACCAAAAGGAAAGTGGTTCATTACGGAATTTTTCCAATCCAGAGAGACTGAAAACTGGCAAATGATGATGGATTTAAAATGTTCTCCTCTGTTATCAAGTTGTTATCCTGCTCCGGCACAAGACAGAAAACATTAAAATGTGTCCAGTGATTTCCCCCTTCAGAGAATAAACATGTTATACAAACAAAATTATTAGGAAATTTGCGTTGTTAAACATAAAAGGAAATATATGACGTCCAAAAAACTACTTTGCTGTCCTCGGCAAGGCGGCCATTTAGACCAATTTAATACAGGGCAGCCTCACAGCAGTGAGGCTCAACAGTCTATTACAAAAAATAAACACAGTACATTGGTCAGACTGTGACAGGTCGGTTCAATGATCTTCACACCGGGAGCCATTTTCCTGCCATGAAAGTCCTTTTAAGAGCGGGAAGGAACAATACAGTTCCAGTAAACTAGCTGATGAATAACAGGAAATAATGTTGTTTCTGTCATGGCTGTAGGGACATAAAATAATCAGTAAAGGTTTCAGATGGTAGCAATTATGAACACAGCCACATAACCTGAATATGTATATGTTTCATGCACCATAATCATAATTTGGTACGTATTAAAAGCTTCAACATTTTGGCATATTGCTTGCTTATACTTAGACACTTACTTTACTTGAAGAGCACCTATTGTGGTTTTTCGTATTTTCTGACCAATACATGTTGTTATGATGTTATATATTCATGCTTAATAATACCAAAGTGATAAATAATTGCCTACATCCATTTTAGACATATTAAGGCCTGGGGTGGCTCTCCACAGCCTCAAAACTCAAAGGCAGTTACACAAAGCGGATTTTCCTTGTATGGTATTGCTGCTACACACTCAGGCCCGTCCCTTCAAAATAAAAGTCCATGGGAACTAACCAGTAAGCTTTTCCCGACAACATTTTAATGAAAACAAAAACATGACAGCCTGTGTGTAATGGACTGGAACAGGTGTAACAGATATTGTCTCATTGTGTTATTTGTGATTTGTAATTGGGTTTTAAGCCCAGATAATGAAGATTTAAAAACGGTTTGTTTCTGCAGATCAATGCAGTCATATCATTACATGTATCAAATCCTAACTTAATGCAATATGTCTGCTCTACTTTAATAGCAACTTGCTGCTCAGAGGTTTTTTTTAATCAGACCTGCAGACAACCAAATACAATTGACAGCCCAGACTTCAAAGCAGGACCGAGATGATTACATTTCTACTTTAATGACATTGCATATCTCTATCCTGTATGCGTTTCCATTAATTTCTCCAGTAAAATTGCTTTGTTGGGTATCAAGGGGATGTCTTTTCTCTCATTTTCCTAGATGGGGTGAAATTCATCTGGGCTGCCATGCCTCAGCCTGAAAGTTTATGAGAGGCGTACAGGTTGTGAGTATTGTATGCATATGTATAAATGTGCATATATCTTTGTTTGTTTGCATCTTAAACAGAGACAAAAAGAGAGCTGCTTTCTTGTAATTACAGGTGAATATGCATAATATCCATGTGTGTGTGTGAATGAGTGATAAGGACCAGGGACATTGCAATTGCAATGCAAGTGGTGCTTTGAAGCTTATGGTGGTAGCTCACTCTGTCGTGTTTTATGGCCGTAATAAGTAGCGGTTAAGTCCTTCATTTTGTATGTGAACAATGAATTTAGATTTTTTTTTAAACTGAGTACATCTTTGAGGATACAAAGATATAATATATAGTTAATCCTCGCATCCTGTTACCTCAATCCAGCTTTTTTCTATCTCCCAAAGGGAGAACATTGCCAGAAATCCACTATTGTTGGAGAACAGAGGACAATGTTTTCACATGCATACTGGATGAATAGTCTCTATATGTAAGCATTACTTTCTCTCTTACTTTGTGCTGTTATTATTTGAAGTTGATGAGGGTGCTACAAAGTATCTTAAATCTCCCCTTCGGAGGACAATAATGACAAATTATATAAGAGCTTTTCTTTGGACATTTGATTGCACTTTACTATATAGATCTTTCATTACATATCAATAAACAAGGACTAGGATATTAACGTAATGGGAGCCTGTGAACCCAGAGCATGAACTCAAGACTCATGATTTCGAACTGTATTTCTAACAAACAGGAAGCATACATTTACAACTGATGAAGCTCTTGTATTCTGGTGCAATTGAGGTCCAATCTAATTCTAAAAATGGTCTCTACGCAGTTATAGTAACTAAAGTACCTTTTGGAATATGCATGAAACTTCCAGGGCGTAGAAAAACATGGTTCCATTGTAGCAATTTTGATTTGGTCAAAATGTATCTTAGTTCCCTGGTGTTTTGTTCTGTAGGTTAAACCAAAGCCACCATCAATCCATCAGGTTGCTTCACAATATGAGTGGAATGGTTAGGAAAACTAACCCCTACCAAAAGCCAATGAGTAGTTTTTCTTTGGTAATTCAATTTTGTTAATCTAATTCTGAGCAAGTCAGTTATTAAAGCTGGGGTATATGCTTTGGGGAGAAAATGGCAGTTAGGATAGAGATTCGAATCCTAATACCTCAACCGCTCCACTTCTTCACTTTGGTCCCTCCCCTATGGTCCCTCCCTGACACACTCTACACTAACAACGTTGTGTCAAAGTGTACAGCTCATGATAACTTTGACCAATCCAAAATCATATACCCCAGCTTTAATCCAGCTATTTAAATCTTCCTGCCATTAATGTTCACAGTCAACAAAATGTTTTGCTCTTTTCCGATGTTTCCAGTTGCCAAGAAGAACTGACTGCTGAGCTTCTCTACTTTTTAAATAAAAGATGCCTCCCACTGAGTGTAACATACATGTCATTGCGTTTGAATGTGTGGCCTTTCCCTCCATCTCACTGTGGGTTCAGTGAAACATCACCTCCAATTCTCAAGCCTTTCAACAGAGGAAGGAAGTTACTCAATTATTCAAAGCTCTGTCTGGCCTTTTCTAAAATTAAAAGAAAAACTTACGCAGATGTGTTCTTTCTTCACAGCATTTTAATTATATTCCCTGTAACTTTAATTACCTTTCTGATACAGGTTGACAGTGGACTACAAACTCACTTCTAGAACTGGAGTTACATCCATGTAACTTTGATTTCTCCTTTGCCGATTTAACCTAATGCAGACTACTGTTTTAGATGTTGGAATCCTAAAGAGCAGCTAAATATGATTGACCGCATAGTTAATCTGGAAAACTGTGCCTCTAACTCTCTGTACTTGTAAAAAAAGATATTTATATATATATATATATATATATATATATATATATATATATATATATATATATATATATATATATATATATATATATATATATATATATATATATATATATATATATATTTATATATATATATATATATAAATATCTTATATATCTAAATAATATATATATATATCTTATATATATATATATATATATATATATATATATATATTATATATATATATATATAAATATCTTATATATATATATACAGTATCTCACAAAAGTGAGTACACCCCTCACATTTCTTCACATTTTCTTTATTTCTTTCCATGGGACAACTCTGAATAAATGACACTTTGATACAATGTAAAGTAGTCAGTGTACAGCTTGTATAACAGTGTAAATTTACTGTCCCCTCAAAATAACTCGACACACAGCCATTAATGTCTAAACTGCTGGCAACAAAAGTGAGTACACCCCTTAGAAAAAATTTACAAATTGGGCCCAAAGTGTAAATATTTTGTGTGGCCACCATTATTTTCCAGCACTGCCTTAACCCTCTTGGGCATGTAGTTCACTAGAGCTTCACAGGTTTCAACTGGAACCCTCTTCCACCCATTCATGACGACATCTCGGACCTGGTGGATATTAAAGACCTTGCGCTCCTCCACCTTCCGTTTGAGGATGCCCCAACAATGCTCAATAGGGTTTAGGTCTGGAGACATGCTTGGCCAGGCCATAACCTTTACCCTCAGCTTTTTAGCAAGCCACTTGTCGTCTTGGAGGTGTGTTTGGGGTCATTATCATGTTGCAATACCACCCTGCGGCCCAGTTTACGAAGGTTGAGTGCACATGGTCAGCGTCTACACAGAGGTTGGCTTTGGAAAATAGACGCATGAGTGCTGCCAGCATTGCTGAAGGGCTTGAAGGGGTGGGGGGTCAACCTGTCAGTGCTCAGACCATACGCCCACTCTGCATCATACTGGTCTGCATGGCTGTCGTCCCAGAAGGAAGCCTATTCTAAAGATGATGCACAAGAAACCCCACAAAAAGTTTGCTGAAGACAAACAGACTACAGACATGGATTACTGCAACCATGTCCTGTGGTCTGATGAGACCAAAATACATTTATTTGGTTCAGATGGTGTTAAGAGTGTGGAGCGGCAACCAGGTGAGGAGTACAAAGACAAGTGTGTCTTGCCTAGAGTCAAGCATGGTGGTTGGAGTGTCATGGTCTGGGGCTGCATGATTGCTGCCAGCACTGGGGATCTACAGTTCATTGAATTCTAACATGTACTGTGACATACTGAAGCAGAGCATGATCCCTCCCTTCATAAACTGGGCCGCAGGGCAGTACTGCAACATGATAATGACCCCAAACACCCCTCCGAACGACCACTGGCTTGCTAAAGAAGCTGAGGGTAAGGTTATGGACTGGCCAAGCATGTCTCCAGTCTTAAACCCTATTGAGCATCTTTGGGGCATCCTAAAACGGGAGATGGAGGAGCGCAAGGACTCTAATATCCACCAGCTCCTTGATGTCGTCATGAATGGGTAGAAGAGGGTTCCAGTTGCAACCTGTGAAGCTCTAGTGAACTACATGCCCAAGAAGGTTAAGGCAGTCTAGAAAATAATGATGGCAAAACAAAATATTGACACTTTGGGCCCAATTTGGACATTTTTTCTTAGGGGTGTACTCACTTTTGTTGCCAGCAGTTTAGACATTAATGGCTGTGTGTCGAGTTATTTTGAGGGGACAGTAAATTTACACTGTTATACAAGCTGTACACTGACTACTTGACATTGTATCAAAGTGTCATTTATTCAGTGGTGTCCCATGGAAAGATATAATGAAATATGTGAAGAAATGTTAGGGGTGTACTCACTTTTGTGAGATACTGTATATATATATATATTTATATATATATATATATAAATATCTTTTTTTACAAGTACAGAGAGTTAGAGGCACAGTTTTCCAGATTAACTGTGCGGTCAATCATATTTAGCTGCTCTTTAGGATTCCAACATCTAAAACAGTAGTCTGCATTAGGTTAAATCGGCAAAGGAGAAATCAAAGTTACATGGATGTAACTCCAGTTCTAGAAGTGAGTTTGTAGTCCACTGTCAACCTGTATCAGAAAGGTAATTAAAGTTACAGGGAATATAATTAAAATGCTGTGAAGAAAGAACACATCTGCGTACCTAACTAGAAATTAAAACTAATGCTGTTAACCCTATATTGTATCAAATATAGATCCAGGTCTACACTGGATTACTAAGGCAAATGTGGAAAAACAATATTAAAAATGATTTTAATTCTAAAATAACAACTGAAGATTCATCCACTTTGTACATAAACTCAGTATTTAATCAGGTGTCGTTTCACTGAAATGGGCTAACTAAAAGGCTTTGGTATGTCCCTGGCACCAATAGCTGTCGATTCCTAAATTGCTTCGCGGATGACAAATGCAAATTGAGACTAGGTCACCACTTGGAGTTATTATAACCATTGAGAGTCAAAGCTGACTGCCAGGGCCGACGGACTGGGGGGAAAAGTGATACAGTCGTGGGGGGGCCCAAGGCAGAGATGGGCCCATAAAAAAAAGTATATATAGGGGAGAGTGGCCTAAGTTGTGCAACTTTTCACTCAAAGTGACTTTAAAGTAAGGCCTTGACAGTAAAGTCTTCAACTCAAATATGTACATATATTTCAGGGTGTTGTGCATCCCTGGCAATAAAAACTTTGGATCTGGAATAAACTGTTGAAGAAATATAGCTTTCGGAAAACAAGTTGTCTTGATGCACAACTTGCCCCCGGTGTGGTGTAAGTTGTGCGGTTGGAGAGAATACCATGGGGTGAATTGTGCCATTGATATATATCTCATAAACTGTAATGCAAGACAAATCCATTAGACAATCACTTAAAGTAAATAAAGTAAATAGTTGACAAAGATTGAAGGACAATTTTCTTAAACAAGGCCTAGCAGATCTAATGGTTTTACCTGCAAAGCTCACAATGACAAAGTCACCATCATCATCTTTCTGGCCATCTGAACTCTCATCAGTGGTGGCGTTAAGTGGAATTGAGATGTCACTCTCTTCTGAGCTACTGTAGACAATCACTTTCTTTGGTGAACAGCGTATACAGCCATGCAGTATTCCTTTCACTGTGAC
>CM049409.1:16952951-16997951 GCA_026929865.2 Hyperoplus lanceolatus
AGCAGCCAGAATCAATATTTGTATTATAACAATGTGACAATGATACAGTGTGAGAGAACAAAGGTTATGCATAATACCAAGGAGAGGACCATGGGGATATTGGATAACAGATGATGACAAAGGAAACTTGGCAGGCCCAACAGGAGATAGGGGAATGTGTTTTGCATTTGTTCACACCTAAAGTGATGACCTTTGGTGTTCTCTGGGTCCCTCTGGGTCAACTCTTAAACAAAGCAGCGTTGCTTTCATGGGCGGACGTGACAAGAGTGTCAAGTACATCTTCATCATGTGTCATACTTCAGAAGTGTGGTAAAACGTGTGTTTCATGTCATGTTTAACACAATCTAAACAATTCTGTTGAATAATATAATGATAATGGTATAACAGAGAAGCTTTTTCCTTGCATTTTTGCATTTGCTATCCAATTTAGGACAGTACGGTAAAATATAGCATGATTGTGTTGCATAACTCAAATGCGCATTGTCTAGAAAAGATAAAATCGATAAAAATATGCTCTCTATTTAATTGCACCCTTTCACATAGCTGAGCTTGATAGTACATACTGTATACACAAGACATAACAACATTTGCTTTGGACAAATCTCAAGAAGCATGTGGGAGGTGTATCATGGTACTTCAGCACGTCATATTAATTATTGAAAATCCATGCTGTACACAAAAGCTCCAATATCAAGAAGCTGACCAGAATATTGAGCACATGACAAGAGCCACAATTTCTGCACTCCTAAGTACCAATTCTGCTCTTCAGACAGTGTATGTGATCCAGAGAGATCTCCAATCATGCTAATATGGTGAATAATATCAGCAAGTTTTAATTGGAAAAATAACAGAATAAAAAGAAGCCTGAGGTCTGTTCATGTTTTGAATATGGCTGGCCTTCTGTAAGCTTAATATGAACTGAAACATTCAACCTCTAAAATGACTCAAGGAACAATGACTGCAATAGAGAGGGAAATGCAGCTTTTTCTAAACTGGAGGACTTCGCCTCATATTCATACATTTGAATTGTAACTAAAATAAAACCCACAACAATACCTTATACATCCCAAAAACATTGCAGACAATAATGAGGACAGTCAGTGAAAGAAAATAGCTGCAACAACAGAAGGAGAAGTGAACCTCCCGAAAATCTGTCTTCAACAGCATTCTTTGGAGGAGGGAAGGACGGAGGGAAGAAAGCGGGAAGAAGCTTTGTTGTGAGAGCAAGAAAGAGCAAAGGAAATAATTACTACATTACAGGAGGAGCCATTTACACAAGACTTCCGTCGTGCCGCAGGACTGAAAACATGTACCGGCTTATGTGACCCAGAAAGACCTAAGCAGCACACCCTGCCGACAGATTCATCATCTTTGGGAGGGGGAATGAAACGAGAGCAAGGCTGTCATTTTATGAACTTAAGAGAGAAAGAAGAGATAGAAATATAGGACATTGAAAAATAAGGTTTAACAGCAGGTGGCAAAATGTGGTGTTTGATGATGCCTTTGAAAATTCAAAACTTTAAATGTTAAAATATTTGAAATGTTTGTGTGAGCAATGCCTTTATATCACATGTTGTGGGAGTAACGATCCTTAGTCAATATTTTTTTTCTTTTTTTTCAAATATATTTTTTGGGCATTTTTATGCTTTTTATTGATAGTGTAGAGACAGAGTTGAAATGGGGCAGAGAGGGGAGAGACATGCAGAGAACGACCGCGGGCTGGAATCGAACCCGGGTCCGCTGCTGGCCAAGGCCCATGGGGGGGACGCCCTACCAACTGAGCTAAGGGCGCCCCTTCGTTGGTCAATATTATTTTGATACTATTTTTATAGGTATTTCTATTCAGTTGTTTCACTCTGTCCTGTTACAAACCTGCTAAATAAACCATCTTGTTTTTCAGTAATTACTTAGCCTACCCTGTTAACAGATCTGGCTCTTCACACCAGACAGACACACAGCTCAGCGCCTGATCAGACAGTATACATTACAATAAACCAGTATAAAGGCAAATCACTGACGTCATCATGCCAGGCCAGTAGGTGGCAATAATACGTCACGTCAAACACCATAGAAGAATGTTGTGAGCCCGCACATGGAAACGGCAAGGGTATGGTTTTTACTTGCGCGTCTCATGCAACAGATAGCGCTCTCATGTTAATCTACGCATCTGTCTGCACAGGCTCTGCGTCTCAAACCTTGCTTTCAACCAGAAACACGAATACAGCCAAGAGGGGTGCGTTAAACTAAAGCTCAGTTCCAAATCATCTAACACGTCTGTTGTCCACTGTTATCTCTAACTCCAATGTTCTTTTCTCATTGCCAAATACAGTAATGTTGTGAATTGTAAAATCTCTGTATATAGCAGGGTGAAAGCCCTACATATGGTTGTGTAACTTAAAATCTCAACATGTCCTTTACATGCACAGGAAGCAAAATGCAAATGGTTTTCAATCAATTATTCATAAAAAAATCATTTTCAAGTTTTGGAGCTCACTCCCTAAAGGTTGAGCCAGTTTTCTCACTACTCTGCAAGAGCAGCTGGGTGTATCATGTCAATTTGACAGGGCCATGTTTTACAGTGGAGAGGCTGGTAAAGACTGTGGAGGTGTGTGGAGAGAGGAGAGAGCGAAGGGAAGGCTGAGCCGATATAGGGAGACAGTTCAGTACGTACGTGATATGAACTCATAAGCACGTGTCTCCTCCTGTATTACATGAGTGTGTGTGTATGTGAGTGTGTGTCAAAGTATAAGAGAGAAAAGAGAGCTGTGGTGGCAGCTGTAGTATTAATTAGGCAGGTGAGATGAGTGGTCTGCAGCATCATTACATTGGCAATTAGAGAGAAGTCTATTTGCCCGGCATGCCCTCAGAGAGATACAGAACTAGTTGTGAGACTGAGTGAGAGGAAGAGAGGTACAAATAAAAAGAGTGAGGGGAAAAAGCAGATGGGAGAGAGATTTATAAAGGAAGAGGGGATGTTGTGTATAGTTGCGTTTCATGAGAAAAGGATTTATCTGTAATCCCTCCAGTGATATTCAGCTTCCATGATCTCCAGCAGCATGCCAGTCAATCTCAGAACAATGTGATATGTTAATAAAATACAACCAGGTAATTATGTAGATATTTCCTTTCTTGCATGCCATACTGTAGATGTCTGCATACAGTTGGGTGATGGATGACTTAAACATCTCAAAGAAATGAGGAGGCGTTTGGATGAAACGACGCATCTTGGCGTTCCACCATTCTTTTTCACCATTTTGTGTTCACAAACATACACAAACAAACATTTTCGACGAAAGACTTGCATGATTGAGAATCCCCTTATATTTCAGCTGAAGAATGAAGAGAGAATACCCAAGCATGACTGCATGATAAATGTGTGCCCAGCATTACCTCTAACATAAAAAAGGACTTACTTATAATGTATGACACATTTTTATTATGTCATTAAACATTATTTTAAGATGTTAATGCTTTCACACATGGACGGATAACTTCTGGATTAAAGTCCTCATCCTGTTTTACATAAAAAAATATTATCTGCAAACTGCCATTCAGTTACCGATTTTCACCAAATCCCCATTTGAAAAGTAAAACGTGTTGTTGATAAATTAAAATCAGGTGGCTATTATTGATTGGCTTTAGTTTTTATCTATTTATTTTTTAATGAAGAAGGCCCTCTGTGTCCACTCTCCCCCCTTCTAAAATTTTGGTTCGGTTTAGTTTGGATTTCAAAATGTACAGACTTAACACAATAACTGTTTATTATCACTTTTCAACAGTTCTTAGCGATCTAAATTAATCGCATACTTTTATGACACTTTTATACCTGTTTATAAACAGCTGTATAGCCTGCTACAGTTTGTTTCTCTCTCTCTCGCGCTCTCCGTCTCTCGTAACTTCTGTCTCCACAACAGACAGCGCTGCACTGCCACAGATGCCTATGCCGATTCATTTACCATCGTCGTACTCATAGGCAAACATATTGACACACACACACACACACACACACACACACACACACACACACGGCGGGTGTCCGTTGACGCGGGAGACGAGACAGCTAGCAAACAAAATTGAGACGCAAGGAGGAAGATTGAGAGATAGGCCTACTGTTTTGAACCTATATTGTTGCACCACTAAATCAATAATGCACAGACACTGCAGAGAATAAAGTAAGATGTCTTCCTACCTTCATGCTTACTTTCCCAAAGCATCCCATAAACCGCCCATAGAGCCCTCGGCCCCGCCCTTTCCTATGCTTCTCTCTTTACTGTTCTCCCTTTCACCTGTGTGGACTGTGTATGCAAGCTACAGGTGCAGCTCACCGAGCTGCGCACCACATTTGCACCGGGTCAAAGGGCATTAT
The DNA here is from genome assembly GCA_026929865.2 of Hyperoplus lanceolatus. NCBI lineage: Eukaryota > Metazoa > Chordata > Actinopteri > Uranoscopiformes > Ammodytidae > Hyperoplus > Hyperoplus lanceolatus. Next base: position 16,957,318 of record CM049409.1, read on the forward strand.
AGAAGTGCGATTAATCTGCGTTAATTTTTTTAATCGCGTTAATTTTTCTGTGATTAATTAATCGAAATTAACGCGTTAATTTGACAGCCCTAATATATATATATATATATATACACTCACCGGCCACTTTATTAGGTACAGCGGTTCATTTTCTTGTTAACACATATTACTAATCAGCCAATCACATGTCAGCAACTCAATGCATTTAGGCACGTAGACCTGGACGGGACAACTTATTGAAGTTAAAACCGAGCAACAGAATGGGGAAGAAAGGGGTTTTAAGTGACTTTGAACATGGCAATGTTGAGGGTGCCAGGAGGGCTGGTATGAGTATTTCAGAAACTGCTGATCTACTGGGATTTTCACTCTAAACCGTCTCTAGGGTTTACAGCGAATGGTCCGAAAAAGAAAAAATATCCAGTGAGCGGCATTTGTGTGGACGTAAAATGCCTTGTTGAAGTCAGAGGTCAGTGGAGGATGGGCAGACAGTTCAAGATGATAGAAAGGCAACAGTAACTCAAATAACCACTCATTACAACCAGGGTATGCAGAATACCATCTCTGAACGCAAAACACGACCAACCTTGAAGCAGATGGGCTACAACAACAGAAGACCCCACCGGGTGCCACTCCTGTCAGCTAAAAACAGGAAAATGAGGCTACAATTCTCATAGTATCACCAATATTGGACAATAGAAGATTGAAAAATCATGCCTGGTCTGAGATTTCAGTTGCTACATTCAGATGGTAGGTTCAGAATTTGGCGTAAACAACATGAAAGTATGGATCCATCCTGCCGTGCACCATCAACCACGCCATGTTCAAAGTCACCTAAACCCCCTTTCTTCCCCATTCTGATGCTCGATTTGACTTCAGTACATTGACTTGACCACGTCTAAATGCATAAATGCATTAAATTGCTGCCATGTGATTGGCTGATTAGCTTTTTGTTTTTATAAGCCATTGTATACCTGCTGTACCTAATAAACTGGCCGGTGAGTGTATATATGAAGGGAGAAATGTGGCCCACACACTGGTTATGCATTGGCCCCAGAGTTTCCCACTGATGTTTTTTAACAATAAATTCCCTAAAGGCAAAGAACTGCCTAAGGTTTTTACCAAACATTCACTCGACCTTGTCTGCTTTTATCCCTTCCATCGTCTTGCACTCCATTCTTAGTGTCAAAGCATTTGAAGAGAGTAGAAAATCAGCCATGTGTGTTCAGTCCGGTGGGACAACTGTTGGTGCACACACACAGAATGAGCTTTATGTCAAGCATTCAGATGTGTTTTGAGTCACTGTGAAATGTGTGATCAAGCCGTGGTTCCCCTGGGGGAGGATCTGTGGTTCTAGGTATGAACGGGGTTTGTGCTGTGGTGGTATCTATGCGCTGGTCAGGTGGTGCTATGAGTGTGACAGAGAGCTGGAGGGAGCTGGCCAGAATGACTTTGGCTCTGTCACACCAAGGTCTCCACTCTAACTCCACTATAATGAGCCTGTCAGATCGTGTGAGCCATAGGAGATAGGCTGCCCCCCATCAACCTAGTTTCACAGTCAAGGATGAGTAGCTGTGTGTGTGTGTGTGTGTGTGTGTGTGTGCTGGATTTGTTTATTGTTCATCTTTTTTTTCTGCATGCAGCCCTTGCAAACCTATTTTCATTTTGTGGTGAAGAGTAGGCTGAAGTGCTTTTATCTTCGTAAAGGGCCGTTCTCTTGACCTTTATGTGGGCCCAAGTCCCATCATGCAAACACTCCAGCTGCATGTCTATCTATCTATCTATCTATCTATCTATCTATCTATCTATCTATCTATCTATCTATCTATCTATCTATCTATCTATATATCTATCTATCTATCTATCTATCTATATATATTTCAGAGATCTTGGATCAACATTTTAAAGCAAAGACACCAGACTGGTGATCTCGCTTGGTCAAACAAAATCAACAAATGGCCAATAAGTGTGTTTTCACACTTAAAAACAGGGTCATAACCACTTATGGGAAATGAATACCACAAACAAATCTGCTCCGTTTGCACAAAAGCTTTAACTATGCATCGCTCCTAACAGGTTATTTTAACAGAATAATGTCTTATCTTACATCTGAAATTAACGTTCGCTTGCCATCATCTTAATTCAGGGGAAAAGAAGATATAACTTAACAGGAAAGCACTGAGAAACAATCCCATGAAGCTTATCAACTATGTGTACTCCCACTGGAACATATTGCATATCAAAGATTGTTCTTCAAAATAGAAAAAAAATCACAATTTTTTTCCACTGCTCACTGAAAAGGATCCTAAAATGAATAATGCTTTTACATCTTTAAGAATAATTTAAAGCAGTTCCTTTTGCAAACTCTGTCATTTTGGTTCTATCATAAGAGACTGTATTATTTGCATACAAATTGCAGGCCTGACATGATAATAACAACTCCAAACTTTACTTTGTAGTGTATGTGTGTGTGTGTGTGTGTGTGTGTTTTGTGTGCCTGTGCATGTGCGCGTGCAAATGTGTTTTGCCATAAAGCCTCCCTGATCCAGTGTTAACTGCTCTCATAAACAAGCACCTGCCAGATGTGAGCCTCTGCCCACAGCGGACTACTAACGTCTGGCTGTGAGTGGAATCCATAACCAGACGTGTCCTCAGCTTGCTGCCGCCTTTGTCTGACAGAGATAAGGCAACGTCCAACGCCAAATACAAGTGACCTTCTGCCTAAAACCTCAAGCTTTGCTATTCACAACCGTAATAGTTCACCGCCCCTGAAAGACAGACATAAAGATAGACAGATAAACAGACAAGAAGGGCAGACAGTGTTGTAGTGTCTCCACCAGTAGGATTTTAACAACACTTGTAGAACCTGTGTATGCAGTGAGGGCCAATTTATTCTTTCGGAAGGACTTTTGGGAAAGTTTTAAAGCGATAAAAAGCTTTACAAATGGACAGACAGTGTACAGTGCCCAGACATATTGCTAAAAACAGAGGGGAAAAAAAGCCTCAGCCACCTGCTCTTTAAGTGTTCAAAGGTGTGAAAAGGTCAGGACTTTCAATTTCATTTTTCAAATGAAAGCCCCTCAACACTTACTAACATTCTTGTACCTCACATGCTCATGGCTGGACCACACCAATCACCTTTGGGTTAGCGGTAATAGAGGTGGGCAGCACTTCAAGTCATACAGTAGGAGGATTGGACAGCATCTCTTGATCACCCCATGAATGAAAGACAGGGCAAATCTGTGCCAATACACAGTTCCCCCAACCCCTCAATCAGAGAGGCTTGGCTGGTATTCAACACGGAACAAGAAATGCAGCAACCTGTAGTACATTTGATTTTTTTATTTCTTTAGCCTGTTTATTGAACTCTTGAACCCAACAGCTACTTCAACTTGACAAGCCGCCTGCCCTACATTTAAGGGTCGTCGCTCCAAACAAGCACTTGGCTTTCTTGACGTAATGAAAGACGTAACCCAATCTCTTTCCTTTGACCATTGGTACATGAAGACGAAGCATAACAAACGTTCCATTTTTCACTTTGCTTTATACAATACAGAGTGTTGTGCTGTTTGTTTCAACAACATATTTAGAAATATCCAGTTTGTTTAAGATTTTCTTTACTTTTCCATACAAATTAGCCCATTATTTAAATGAATCCAATTACAACCATGGAGAAATGGTCTCACCAAATTTGGTGATTTCTATAAATAATGCATATATCAAATGCCTTGTCTAAGCCGATGCAAAGAGTTCCAATGTAACTAATTTCTGTTATCTAACTTTGACCATGTTTTCGTGGTCAACTTTCCTAAATTTTGAGAAAGCCATTTTCTCATTCCAAATCTTCCGCTCTTCCGGTAAACAAACAATTTGATTGGCAGTTTTTTGAGTGACACTATTACGCACATGCCGTGACAGACAGTGGGACGGGGGAGTTTGACGAGTGCATTATCTTCGCACTGTGAAGATCATTATTTTTTGTGGTTTTTATGCTGTACTACGGACTATTTTGCTCAGTTTTCAATTTGTATTTAACTGAGAAATGTCTTTATTAACATAGTGAAATATATATATATTTTTTTAATATAGCCTGTATAAAAAAAAAATCGCATTTTTAAAAATTGGTCATGGGTCCGGATACGACCGTCACTCGGTCCGGACCCGGACTGCGGTCTGCCATTTGGAGATGCTTGAGTTACATGGTTCCCCCAGGGCAACACAATATACAGTAACATACAGTATGTATAAATGTGTTTGGATTGAGAGGGTCATGTAAACAGAGATCTGGTAGTAGAGACCAAAAGCCCAAACTATAATAGAGATAAGAAATAAATACTGTATATATTATAAAAGGACAATATAATAGGGCATACTATGACTTAAACTTTTTCACTCGGATGTCTCTTTGAAAAATCTAAAAAAAAAAAAAACTTTAAAGTTGTTGTTTTTCAATGTATGTTAGACCAGTCTCAGCATTCATAGCATTGTCATTGTCTCACCTCAGTTATGGCTCATAACTGCGCTCTAAACACCGGTGGTCTGACTTATATTGCGCTGTAAAAATGAAAACTGGGACACATGAAAATATAGATATAGTCTGTAGTTTCAGTATTCAATGACAATTTTATCTGAGCTGCCGGGGACACGGGCTGTCAGTGTCTCCTTTGATGGGCATAGCTGGTAAAACGACATGTGATTTCAAGTAATTTCTATGACAACGAGAATACCATGTGAATGAAAATGACACATCTATCGGAGCAGCACCCAACCCACATAATAACACCATTTACACACATAACCCCACACAAATGTAATGATGTACTGCATGTACAGAACATGCACACACAAAATATGACTTATCCAGCGAGATGTGTAGTTGGGAGGATCTATTGAATTGGGGACAGCGATGTAGCTCTGTCAAGGCTACCATGACAATGAAGGTGCATTATTTAGCTAATTCAATCTGCGAAAGTCTCTGGTGCTACACGCTGTCATGGCAACATATCCAGTTAACCGCTATCCCTGTATTATTATGCGGCCTCTGTGGGCTGTTTATGAAAATGTTCACAGCTATTTATGAACCTTTCAAAAGGCAAGTCACGGTTAATTTAGGGTTAGCAAAAACCTGCACTCATTGCTTGTAAAGGTGTTATAATGGAACACATGGAGAGATAGTCTAGTATAATAGGCTGTTTGGTGGAAGGCAGCCAGAGTTGCATGGCGGCTGGGTTTAGTATTCTGGCAAAACAAATTAGCTTCTCTGTCACACAGCAGCAGGTTGAGTTTGAAAAGGCCTGGCATGTGTTTGCTGTTGTTATAAAACACAGACACAGACACACAAACACACTGCCCTGGAGAAAGTAAGCGCTGCGATTCTAGCAAGAGAGGGAACATCCTTGATCCTTGGTAGTTATATGGATCTGTGTATCTACATGTGTGTGTGTGTGTGTGTGTGTGTGTGTGTGTGTGTGTGTGTGTGTGTGTGGGCAAAGACAGAAAACATGTTAGAAAGAAATGAGAGCAAATCGAAATGTTGCCGCTGTACAAAGAAAGATCTGGAAACGCTCTTGATTGTATTATGTGCTACATGAGCAACCAGAAATATTGTGCGTTTGAGCTGTTGTTGTGGCTGAGCTGAGGTTATCTCTTGGAGAGAGTGTTACCTAATCTGTTCACAGAGCAAAGATCACTTAAGCCCTTGCACTGCAATCCCTTTGATCAACAAAACCAGTCAGGATGTTTCAGTGTGTGAGACCCAACATGATGCTGGAATAAGGAAATGCGCTTTTTCAAAATAAGAGCAACCAACATATTAAAAACACTATCCCTGTATTGTTATGCAGACACTGGGGGCTGTTTAAGAAACGTTCACAGCTATTTATGAACCTCTCAAAGGCAAGTCACGGCTAATTTAGGGCAGAACACCCCACACTCATTGGTTGTAAATGTGTTATTAAGCCATGCATGGAGAGATATTCTAATAAAATAGTCTGGTTGGTGAAAGGGAGCCAGAGTTGCTTGCCGGCTGGGTAAAGTATCCTGGCGAAACAAATGAGCTTCTCTGTCACACAGCAGCAGGTTGTATTTGAAGATGCCTGGCATGAGTTCACTGTTGTTGTAAAACACACACACACACACACACACACACACACACACACACACACACACACACACACACACACACACACACACACACACACACACACACACACACACACACACACACACACACACACACACACGCTAACAATGCACAAGTTAGTGCTCCATGTCTAGCAGGAGATGAAGCATCCATGATCCTTGGCAGTTAGCTGGATCAGTATGTGTGTGTGTGTGTGTGTGTGTGTGTTTGGTGGACAAAGAAAGACAGATGAATGAGAGAAATAAATTAGATGGAGGATATGGAACAAGACCAATATCTGCCGGTCCAGCTTTTTTCCACAGAGTGTTTGGCATTCTGTAGTGGGGCCAATAAACTGGCCTTCGTCGGCCTCCATCCATGCCTCAGGACTTGACGTGACACAGTTTACTCGGTGTCGATAACCCATTCCCAGGCTGAGTATACTCCAAAAGAGAGGAAGGAATAGGCATTCAGGGAGATGCTCCTAGTTTTGTTTTTCACATTGTCTTCAGTTTTAATTATCCCTTTGGCAGGAACACTGCAGTCATTATTGTTGCGGTTGGATTTTCCCTTCTAAATGTCTTGACACCCCAAATCAACTCTTGACCCAGTCTGCATGGTAATTGGACTGCTTATCAACGCAAATGTCATGTCAAGGTGCTTTTCAAGCTCAAAAGGGTGCTAACATTCAGTAACTGTGGTGAAAACAATCATTTTAATTGCAAACAGAGTGGAAGCAGTCGTTCACGTTTAGCTATTGAAACCAACGTGACTTGAATTGTGGAGGATTTAAATGGTGTGTCTGTGCTGTAATGTAAAACAGAGTTCAACGCTGATAAAAAGTTTAAACCTGCGGTTAAGGAGAACTTGTTATTCTGAATGCTCCTATAGGAACATCGGTCTTTGAATGTGTTTTGCATACACTACACAGTACATGTATGCCTATTAGAAAGTGATGATTAGCATGGCAGGGAGTCTATGGAGACTTTAAAAATGATAAGTGGAATTAAGCTTAAAAAAAGGATTAAACACCAATATATCTTTCCCATCCTGTCTTTAAAAGGTAAAGGCAGCATGACACCCTCCCACCTTCTCAAATATGCCACATGTGAAGGCTACTACCAAAAATATTTTTTTATAAATTTTTCAAAATTTCACATCTGGGCAGAATGACCAAGGTCTGCCCTATCGTCTCTTAGTTATCTAGCTTCATCCCACACACAAAAGACATGCAGGTTTGGTTAACTGGTGCTAAGTGGTTTTAGCTGATCGATTGAAGTTACATTTTACAAACATCATAATTCTCTAATGTCGTCAACTATAACTTTCAAGGAGCTTTTAATTAAAAAACATCATGCCCACATTTTGCCTTTTTGAACTCCCTGAACCAGTTGTTGATTAGCCTGGCATTCCCAGACCTGCCACTAGGCACTGGCAAATTAAATTTGCTGCGCGTGTTGGTCTGGACAAGCTCCATTGAAGCTTTATCAAGAAAGCCAGAGATCTGGCGGGTGGTTTCAATTGGTTCTATCTAGGGTTGCAAAGGGGTGGAAAGTTTCCGGTAAATTACCGGAAAGTTTCTGGAAACTTTCCACGGGAACTTTCGCTCGGGAATTTTGGGAATATTCAAAATTGGAAATGATAGGAATTAACTAAATGGCGGTAATTTAAATGATTTTTTTTTCATATCCAAACATAAATCTAAACATTTAAACACTATGTTTGGTCATAGGCAGACATCCATGCAAAATAATACAATTAAAAAACATTACATTTGAACAAATTTATTTGTAAGAAGAACTTTAAGTTTTGATTATTTTATGAACAATCAATAATTTCACTGAACAACAAAAAGATGAATGTTGAGTGAAATATTACGCATCTGTCTGACCCCACCCATTCAATAAATAAAGTAAAATGCCCGCCATTTGATGGAGGAATGCAAAGAGCATGTAAGGGGCGTGGCCTCAGTACCCCTGCAGTAGGATTTGTGCTATGTGCAATTTGCCAAGTGTGCTTGCATACAATCTGATTGTTTTAGTCAAAATTATGCTAAAATATATTTTCCCCAATTATATTTAAAATCACAGTTTAAGCCTCTGTAAACCTGGTCTAGTAAAAATCAATATAAGATATCAAGTTGGGTGTCTCAATAAACTTAAAAAAAAATCTGATTTGAAATTAAATGTTCATAAATATATTAAAACTTAGTTGAAAAAACTGCTTTTTACAGTCTAGAACGTTTGCCTGGACTGAAATAACATAGTTAGGAGAATTTAGTGCATTTGGGTCGCTTTAAATTTAGTAAATTCCCATTTATTCCTGTTAATTCCCAAAATTCCCATAAATTCCCATGGAAAGTTTCCAACTTTGAAAATTCCCGGAATTTTGCAACCCTAGTTCTATCTGATATGGGCGCACCAGAGCCCTTTATATGGTACTCTGGGGCGGACGTAACCGGGTGACGACAGTGACGTGCATGCGACGTCGAAGCCGTGATAGTAAACATCAAAGATGGCTGCGGATATGTTGTGTGAGTTTGAGACTGCTTTGGCCTCGACCCTTAACTATTTGGAAGACTGCACTCAAATCTTTCATTAGCAAGTAAGTGGAATGTTCTATTTTACCGACCGACAACGGCAAACGTTTAATTTAACAGTTTAACAGCTGTTCGCTAAACGAAAGGGGCTTACGTCGCCTTGTGCATCGCTCTGATTGGTTGTAGTGCTATCCAACTGAGTGCAGTGGCATTTGAAATGCACGAGTAGGAGCCGCCCCTTGAGTTGGAAATTACTATTGATCGTGGCCAGACCCTCTATCGTTCAAGATATCTGGGTCTGGATTTCCAGGCTAGTTGTTGATACCATCTCCAGTAATATTACGTAACCAATCCATCCTACTCCACTGTGCCGCTCATGCACTTTGCTGTCTACAGTGTAATTAGGTGACCTGACTTTTTCACTCAGCCTCAAGGCCAGACTAAAAAAAAATTAAAAGTCATACTTACTCTAGCTCCTATTAGTCATGTTAGTTGTCACATAAGAGCCATTAAGATACAATTATTACAGCTGCTTTCTAGGTTTCATGATGCTTTTTTTGGGGGGGGGGACTGAACGTCTATCTCAGGTATGTTCAACGATTGCACAAACACCCACATCTGAAAGAAGTATATTTATATACAATTTTTTATCAATTTATATTTAGATTATTTGCACAAACAACTCTCAAAATATTTTTTTTCCTGGTGCGGTATATTTAATGTACCATAATTTAATGTACTTATTAGATCAGTGAGTTCATTTCCACAACATTCATTTTAAATGAATTCCAATGGTATACAAATCATGTCATTTTAACTAATCAGATTTCTGATGTTCATCTTTAAACATACTTAGTTTACATCGGGTGTTTCTGTGAATACTACTTTCACAGTTTTTAAATGTGTTCTAACATATCCATGGGTCCATGGTGTGCCTAGAGACTGCCAAAATATAAAACAAATAACAATCTCTCCTTTTCTCACTCTCCCCCTTTCTGAAACCCCCCCCCCCCCATATACTCCAGTCAGAATTCTCCTCGTTTCTGACCTCAAAAACTGGAAAGCCAAAAGCTTCTACTGTGCAGCCCACACCCCTATTTCTTATTGGTCCACGGCCCTGACAGACAGAGGGCGAGGCGTATCTGGCTTCGCTTCCGGACAGGGGGCAGGGGGAGCTCAAAGATTGTATATTTACGAGGGGAGCTGCAGCTCTTTTTAAAAAAAATAGGCCATTGTGAGATTAGCTGAACATCAGCACAGTACAATAAATGATCTGAAAGTTTTTTTCAGCAAACAATTAAAGAAAAACGTATTAGGGACCACTAAGACAATATAATATGGTGTATAATAGTACCGAAAAGTGTATAATATGGGAGCTTTAACAGGAACAACAGTAAATGTAGGCCACATGGCAAACAAGGGCAAAGGTTTTTACTAAAACTTGATACAAAGTTTTTAGAAACAAGTATGGCTTAATGCTGATTGCTTAAAAAACATGTTTTTCCTTTAGGCAGTCTCAAATAAAATACCTTGTCACTAAGCCTCGGCTTAAAACCCCCCTACAGGTCTTACATGAAACGACAGACATTTCTTTACAGTCCTTTTAATGAGAAACGTCATAATTGTTTCCATGGAAACTAAGGCGAGCCCTTAACCTGTTCCGCGTCATGGAGGCACATCTACAGTAAACAGGGGTATGCCATCTCATTATTTATCTCTCTCCACCCTCAACATTTGATGACCGGCACAGAAAATCAATACCACATGAGTCTATTAAAGTTTCTATTGTCACAGTCCAAAGGGCTGCAGCTCTGTAAATGGTCTTGATTATATTATGTGCTGGATGTGCAACCAGAAATATTGTGTGCTGTTGCTGGGTCTGAGCTGTGGTTATTTCTGACTCAGACAGAGCGACCCAATCTGTTCACAGAGCAAAGATCACTTAAGCCCTGTATAAAATTGCACTGCAATCCCTCTCGATATATTCCCAATAGATCTGTCCCACTGTCTTCAATTTAATGAGCAAAAGACATCAACAAAACAAACCAGGATGCCAAACCTGACTGCAATTAGAAGCCGTTGTTTCAAAGTAAGAGCAGACAAAATAATGAAACACAGGGGCGCCCTTAGCTCAGTTTGTAGGGCGTCCCCCCTATGGGCCTCGGCCAGCAGCGGACCCGGGTTCGATTCCAACATGCGGTCGTTCCCTGCATGTCACTCCCCTCTCTGCCCCATTTCAACTCTGTCTCTACACTATCATTAAAGCATAAAAATGCAAAAAAAAAAAAAAAAAAACAAAAATCTATTTCTAAATCAATACATTTGCCTTTTCCCACCTTTTGGCCTCTTTTTTTCTGTTTTTGTTTATTTACTATTTACCCTAAGTTCCCTCTCTTTCTCTCTGCTTGTGTTCGTGTTTCTCCCTCCTTTGAAATAACCTCCATGGCTAATGATCTGCCGTGACCTCAGCGATCTCTTAATTGAATAATAAATGAGCAGATCTTATCCCGGGCTGATCTCCAAACAAACTGAACACCACACACATGCGCGCGCGCACGCACGCACACACACACACACACACACACAGAATACAAACTTCAAGGTCATACAATAAGAAGAACATAATACTGACTTGGTTCTTGTTGGATGTACTTATTGGACATGTGCTACATATGTGGACTGATAAAAACATATTATTCAGTAATTGTAAAAAATGTATATAGCTATGTTTATATTAAGTGAAGAGGTTTTATGTGATGTGGAAGCAGTCACACGATGACAGAGCTTCAGAGAATTACTATTCAACTCTACAACTCACTGGAGGTTTTTAGCCTCTTCTAGATACTTGTTGTGCTATGACCGTAAATCTAATGTACACAAACCTGCCCGGCACTAAATGGCAGACAGTTCATTAGCAACTAATTGGTGAAAAAAGTGGCATATCGAGCAGTTAAAGGGACAACTCATTTTATCAGTAAATGAATGAAGACCACACCAGATCTAAAGGAAGAGCGAATATTGCAATAATGACACAAAACCATCCTGACCCTCTTAGATTGACTATAATGTAATCTTGTTTACTTATTACTACCTTGACCCGTGAAGACCTGTCGTGTGTTTGTCATCTTTCTATGTTGTTCCGTCTTCTCTGGAGGTCAATAAAAAGGTAATTGGTGTAGCCTTAAAGTGTGTCTCCTCCATTATTACTGAGCTCCCATCCACATACAGTATATTGCACTTTGCCTCAGTAATATTATGCACCAAATAAGCTGAAGATTTTGAACTAACAATCCATTGGTTACTTATGCAATTCCTATAATCACAATCACTTGGTAACAAGTAATATGTCTCTGGATTTGATCAAGTCAGTAAAGAGCTGATCATTTCAGGCAACAATGGAAACATTACTCACTCCAAAATAATATCCTCCAACTTCAATAACTTGATGATAAAGGGAAAAAAAGCTTTATTTAATCATATGATTTATGCATGAAACAAATGCTTTGCCACCCCGTTGGTTGTGAAATAGTCTACAAATGGTGATGGAGTAGGGCTATTTGGGTGCATGGAGGTCTTTGGTGGGCGGGTTTTGCACTGCAACTTAAGAGAGAGAGAGAGAGAGAGAGAGAGAGAGAGAGAGAGAGAGAGAGAGAGAGAGAGAGAGAGAGAGAGAGAGAGAGAGAGAGAGAGAGAGAGACTTTGTGGCCAGAGCAGCATTTGGTGGCAGGGACTTGTGGGGTGGAAGCTGTTTTATCAGAGCTGTTCAGAGCTCACATTACAGCCCCATAACCATGCTTCCACTCCCTGATCAACTTAATGGGCAGACTGGGGCTTTAGGCCCTCTGCCATACTCATGCATGATCACACATGCATGCACAGATACACACAGGCTATATACACATATAACTGTATTAACCAACTGGGAACCAAAGATATCAAAGGTCTCCACAGGCAACAAATAGACTGAGAGGTTTGATAGAACGAAGGGATAGAAAGGGAAGAGAGATTAGGGAGCAGAGACAGAGAGGAGGAGACTGACTGTGCGTTTGTGTGTGTGTGTGTGTGTGTGTGTGTGTGTGTGTGTGTGTGTGAGAGAGAGATTTGGATGGTGAGGACAGGCTTCCAGCTGCTGGGAGGTTTGGCATTGATATGACAGAGCGAGGCTGGCCATGGGGCAAGACATCATCAACACTAAGTCCTCATACAAACAAGTCCATGCACACGCACACACACACACACACACACACACACACACACACACACACACACACACACACACACACACACACACACACACACACACACTGGTGCATGTTGGTGTGTGAGGCAGTGTTGGAAAATAATCTCAAGCAATACTTTGAAAAATGGTAAATAATATAAAAATGGAAATATTTTGAAATGAAAATGTATACAAATTACCCAACCAGCCAAAACAACAGCAAAATAAATGCATTTCATATCATAAATGTATTTAAACTTAAAGTAATTTAAGGTTTATTTATAAAGCAGAGTTTCTGTCCATCTACTGCATGTCTGTGCATCCTGGAAGGTAAATCCCTCCTCTAATGCACTCCCCGAGGTTTCTTTCTGATATATAAATACATCTGATTTGCTTTGAATTTGACAAATACCAAATTTGCCTCAAGGGTCTCTACAATCTGCACACCAGAAAAATCATACCGTGTGTAGACCATCAATACAGATAAGAGAGACTCTCCAAAACAACCAGGGGAAAATGGAAGAACTACAGAGCTCTAGCAAATTGGTAGGACTTGAGCCACACAAATGCATGTGTGTCACAGTGGCTCATTCTTTAGGATGACCGGGGCCTATGTTCAGTTCTAACTGCAAAGGCGACATCAGGTTTCAACCTGACGCAGTACCATACGTCAGACGTTCTGTACCTTTTTCCATTGAACTGGATCCAACTAATCATCATCCATCAAGGTTATATTCCATGACAGCTAGCAGTAAACCTCCCACAGTAATTGGTCCATTCAACCTCTCCATGGTGTTTTCATCTATAATGGCTTTTCAATTCACCCATTTCCACAATCAGGCAGTGGTCCTTCAAATAAATTACTTCCTTTATAATTTAGTGTTTTGAAAACAAATCCCATATCAGCCATGTACATTTGTCTGATTTATTGCTTCATTCTTCATTCCGTTTTTATCTGTTTTCTTGGTTTCTATGTGGAACCTAAGTTGAAAATGTCAGGTCTATAGGGAGCTGTATGATTTTTTTCTCAGGTCTCCACAAAACAGTTAAACTCCCCAGCCACCTTCACATGGTTGCTATAGTTACCACCCTCACTTAAACGGGTGTGAGTGTATGTATTATAGTAGAGTTTAGTTTCGTGAGCATGTGTGTGTGAGAGTAAGAGGGTTTGCTTGTTGAGAAACGTGAAATATTGGAAAAGTGTCTGATGGTTGCTTTGTCTTTAGGCTTCAAGGCTATTCCCGTATTGCACGCAGGCACGCACACACGCACGCAGGCACATAGACTCTGCTAGGTTTATTTAAATTTTAAAGGTGGAGTCAGTGATTCTGGAGAATGCTTGTTGTCAAAAATTAATAATCGATTAATCGAGAAAATAATCGACAGATTAATCGATTATCAAAATAATCGTTAGTTGCAGCCCTAGCGCTGCATAACAGTTAAAGGTGTCTTTGGTCATGAAAGAGCAAATGTTTGTCGAAAACTGCCTCTTATGTATTTTTTCTATTTCAGTAAAAGTCCCTCTCATTATTCATGTCTCCAAATTTCTTCTTGTAGGACCAAAGGGAAATCCATTTTATGTTTTTTCCTTTTCATAAGAAATATTTAAACAGACTTGGTACACAGGAGAAAGTGTTCCTCACATGAGTAGTGTTCAATGCATTTCAGACACTTGTGCCACAGTTGTGAAAATGAAGTAAATCAGGTATCTGGGGGTGTTCACTGATGTTTGTTCAAATGTCATTTAAGCAATATCACATGAGAGGGAGCAATGTTGTCGCACTGTATCATCGCTGCTGTGATTCGGCCGTAGGTACGAGGCCGCAGGCCAAGTGCCGAAGACAATCACTCCAATAATATGCAATTTGACTAGCAATTCCTGCAAGCAGCAACCTCCTAATTTCCATTACTACTTCTTTCTACTGTCAGGCTATTTACTGACATCGAAATCCACTGAACAACAGATATGTCTTAGAGAACATGTGATGCTACCTCAAATGATATAGTCAAATTGGAATGTTTACAGTTGAAGTAATGAAACAAAGGCTGAAGGAAGTCATGCATTATTCAAACATGTACACAATATACATTCAGAGATATCAACCCTGGCAATGTGAGACCGTCACAAATCATTTTTGATGTGTGACTGTTCAGCATAAAAAAGCAGGACCTTTAAATCCACTGGAATTCAATTCAGTTGTAGCACAGTGAAAGGAGAGAAGCATGACTGTAAAGAGGCACATTCTAAAAAGGGAAATCCATGAGAGAGGGAACATGTGTGAAACTGGAATAACACATGCAATATGAATTTGACCGTTTCTCAAGGACATGTTTTAAATAAATAAAAATTAATGTCTTAAACTTGCTTTCACTCCAAAAAGTAAGATCTTGCTCCGGTTGTACACATGTGAATACAGAAGCAAAGGGACATACAAATTAGCATCTGTGAGGGTCCAAGTGACATAAAGTCCAACGTTTATTTAACACATTTGATATTGACGAAAATTAACTTCCCACAACCCCAAGGTCACATCAGACACTGTGTTTAGAACCCAAAGATATTTAGAATTTTATTAAATGATACAACTTTTTCACATTCTTAACCAGATACTGGTAAAAAAGAAATATTTTTGCTTGATAAATAACCAAAATAGTTACAACATTATATTTACCAAGGTTGGCTGAAAAAGGAGACATGGTACATATTTACATGGACAAATGTTCAAGCACTGCCTCTGGGTGTTACGTAAAAAATTGTGCTCCTATAGCGATTGGGATTAGGGCTGGACACAAAAGACAACCTTAAGGCCTTTGACTTGCATATGAAATACCTATTAATAAAGCAAATTCCATCCCTGTTTTGGTTCTTATCCCTATAGTGATTTGAGCAAATCTCTGGTTTTTGCATGGATATATCGTGTTCCATGTGTTGCTATATTAGTATGCAGGATACAAACTGAAGCAGCTTATACTGATTAAATTAATTAGACACCAAGCGATGCATTCCACTTTCACCCTTAGAAAGATGCTATAGAAAAAGTAACAGCCGCAGCAAAATAATTAAAATAAAAAAATTCAATAAAACAAATAATTCCAGCTAAATGAAATTACAGCACTTTTTCCCTCCATGCATGGTTCAATACTGTCTTTTGTTGTGTCTGCATTGTGCTATCCTTGCAACATCATACACCAAACCACACAGTACATATGGTCAAAGCATCGGTGTAACATCACTGACAGTACCATATCATGCATGCATCATCTGCTTTCTCCCACTATCGCATCACACCTAGATTTATATTACACATGCATATGTCAGGAGCTCAAACTCATACCATTGACACAGAGCAGCATGTTCGCCGGTGGCCCAATCTCTTATCCTGTCACACAGATGGGAGAAATTATAGGACTTTACTGCTTGGGCCTCAGGGGCCACACACACCCAGCCAATAGGGGGATCCAGGAGGTATCACATGACACTGCCAAAGAGATCATGGCACAGATATGCAGATCATTTAATATGTTATCTCTGTATGAGCATTCATGTGTTTGCATGGTGTGTCTGTGTGTGTATAGTGTTTGTTTATGTGTGTTTGTGTGTGTGTGTGTGTGTGTGTGTGTGTGTGTGTGTGTGTGTGTGTAAATCCTCTCAGGAGAAGGGGATTATACTATCCAACCAGGGGGGTTGTACACAATTGTCAGTAGGTTATTTGCATGGAAATCAAAGGGAGAAGCCATGCCATGAAGTTTAAAACTTTTTCCTCCTCTATTCACTTGACTTCAACTCTGCTTATTAACTTATTCAACCCCATGAGGCAATAAAGACACCCATCAATCCATTAACGTGTGTGTGTGTGTGTGTGTGTGTGTGTGTTTAGGCTTGATTATATCCCAGTTGACATGCTCAGGGGATGTGAGCATTAAAACTTGTGCTCACTTATACGCTTCTAACATAACAAGATTTATCTGTATTGCACCGCACATGAGCTCCATTATTTCTTACCCTCAGTTAGTGTATCAATCCTGTATTATGTAACAGTCCCAAACGTGCCAGCCCCATTTAACCAGGTCAAAATCCTTTCACATCTCTTGTATGCTTCTTGGCAAATTAAACGGCGTGTGTATTCTCCCGCTCAGCACTAAAATGGAATGGATTAATGTTGCACCTAAACAACATTATTCTGGCAGAAAATGATGCTTGCATTGCATAAGGTGTGGCCTACAAAGCTGGCCAAGTCTTTCACATTTTGATTCACTAATGCTTTTTTTATGTTTTATGTAGTGATCATTGGCTTATTGTAACTAAGTCTGGTCAAAACTGTAGAAAAATACACACACAAAAACAGGCTGTGACTGGCTTGCAGCAATAGTTGGGCTCATAACGTCTAAGTGTTCGCTGATCTGTCACATCACATCTATGGCAAAGATACGTCTACATTAATGTAACTAAACCAACGTAAGGTAGGTTGAGGTGACGCAAAGTTTGACTTTCATGGTTAAAATACTGTAATGTACAGTGTAGGGTAATACAATGATACTCACAGTCTCTGCCTTCAGACAGTCAATGTCTTATGATTACTTTTGGAACCATTAGAGTGATACATTTTCCAAATCATAAACATGTTCCCACTAGTTTTTACTTGATAAAATGGTGTCAAGAAATCTTTCAAAGTTTCACAAACAATGAGACACTTTTAGGGTAAAGATATTAACTGTAGAGTGAATTATTGATGCAGTATATTTCAGTCTACTCTATAGTAACTCATCATTATCCACTACAAAATAGCAGTCAATTTAAAGTTAATGAGAAATTAATCATTCATTAAATATCAGAACCTACCTTGGAAACTACCAACATTTCTGCGTACGTAATACCAGTGACATGTCTTGCATGTGAATGGATGTATAATAATAATAATAATAATAATAATAATAATAATAATAATAATAATAATATTATAATAATAATAATAATAATAATAATAATAATAATAATAATAGTAATAAACTTCAATAGTATAACACCTTTCATATAAGCAGATGCAGCTCAAAGTGCTTCATATAAAAAACAGGAAGGTAACATACATTACATATGAAGGAGTAAAGGTAGAGACATTGCTTAGCATATGCAAAGAAAACAATACCAGATCAGCTAATTAGATGAGACACAGTCTCTGATGTCAAAGTTACATGCAATCAATGCTGACATCCATATAGGTTAGATGCTGCTGAGACAATGAGGACAGTCTTCATGCATAACAACACTGTTTTAAATATTAATGTTAAATTGCAGTGAGAGAGATACGGTGATGCTGGAGACAAAGCGCTCTGCCATCAAGTCACATGCTCCATGATGCCTTTGCTCTTGCAGGCAGCTCAGACAGCCACATTAGCAGGAGGCAGCGCTGTTCTGCTGATTTCAGCACCACGGACAGCTACCGCAGATCAAGCCCCATGTATAAGCTGGATCTGACACTCTGTAGAGGCGACCAGAGACCAGAGTCCCCCATTCCTCCAGTGCTGTACCATCACAACTACACTGCTGCTACACAGTCATCTTTGAAATAAATATCTTATGAATCATATTTGAAGTTATTTTTTTACTTAACATTCAGATGGACCTTCATGTCATTACCAACACAGCCCAATACCCACCAATGGCCCATGACAGATTGAAAAGGGGCAGTTGACTTTATAGAGTAATCAAAAAGAGTAATGACTCTCTGCAATGACTACACACTTTAATACATTTACATTGCCTATCGTCGGGACATTTTAATTAGTGTCCAAGTATATACATATTGACTCAAGCCACTGATGTCCTCCAATGTGACACACACATCTAACACATCAGTTTAGTCAGCAGGATAATCTCAGTGATTTCATGCGTCCTATATTGTCTTTGTCTGCTCAGGCGTATGTTCAATGATGAAGAAGAGACAAATGAATCAATATAACCGGTCAATGTGTGTGTGTGTGTCTGTGTGTGTGTGTGTGTGTGTGTGTGTGTGTATGTGTGAAGAACACAGGTGCGATTGGATAAGCAGCACATTTACATGCAGTACACACTGTATACACCAGCGTTTACTTTGAATAACGAGTTGAGGTAACTGCTTGATAACAGTGTTTACATGATTCTCACTTAGCAGATGTTTCAAATATTACATAATATGTGCTATAATCTGGTTAGAATGCAGAAGTATGGGGTGTAGCCTGAAGGTATGTGATAAACATGATGACACATTAAGAAAGAGGAACTGGGAGGGACTTTGCTGATGGTAAGTTTAATTTAATTTAATTTATTTTAAACTGTTAAATGTATGGAACATATGTCTACGGTTTATGAACAGAACGAGTGACTGAAAACTTTACATATACTGTAGTTTAAACATTAAAATGATCCAGGTCTGTTACTTTCTTGTCAAACTTCATCAAATATTCCTTGCTCAGTTTCTTTACTTGCCCATTCAAATAATCAGAGTATTTGATATTTTATTTTTAAAACTATTAGTTATGCATAGTTACTCAATCATACTAGAATATGTTAAATAAAAAGTAAATTCAACATGCTGCTATGATTATAGTTTGTTTATTATTGTTTTTCAGTTACACTGTTGTTTAATATATTATACGCTGACGGCACATTACTGTATTATTTATATAGGCTCTTTTTTCTACCAAAAATGTTAGGGCCTGTCAAGGTGAGAACAAATAATTCAAAGGGGGTACAATGTTGAAAATAGTTTGAGAAGCAAAGGTCTCTAGACTATAAATCCTCAGTTATGGGGGTTATGTTGGAGGTTGACCTTTTCTGGTAAATGCTGGGTAGCACTACTGTAGGTGAAAGAGAGAACAGACTCTATATACAGTGTGTAAAGTCAACATGTTGACTTTTGCCGTGAGCATTTTCTGACACGAGATAAAATAATTAGCACATAGTCTATGAATCATTAATAAGTAGATTAATTGATGTTTCCATTCATTAATGAGGCAGGGACGATGAACAAGGCTTGTCACGTCAGAGTGCCGTGGCATGAAAGTGGATTAGTCTTGTCTAAGAAGCCAGGACGCCATTATTCTGTGTACTAAGTCCAATTTAGTACAGAGGGAAACATGCAGGCTTAACAGTGTGCGCACGTGTGTTTGCCTTTGTGGATTTGTGTGAGTGTGTGTGTGTGTGTGTGTGTGTGTGTGTGTGTGTGTGTGTGTGTGTGTGTGTGTGTGTGTGTGTGTGTGTGTGTGTGGTTCATGTTGGGTCTGGGTTTCCCTCTGTGCAGCCAGCAGGAATTTCCAGGTAGGCTAAAGGACACTCAAAAAACCATCTCTTTAACGGAGCCTTTTACTTGCTGCACTTCGTACAATGTGCAAGTCCCACATGCTGGTTTTAAACGACCTTAATGGCTTAAATGCCTTTTTTATGAGCTGATTTTCTTTTAAATGATCTTGTATGCCTTTAAATGTCTTTCTAATTAGGTGATATTTTAACTGGCTTGCTTTCTTTGCTACACTAAGCACCTTATCTCTACCCGTACTCCTTTACATGTCATTTGTGTTTCCTGCTTGCATCTTTTTTTGAAGGTATTTTTTTCAGGCATTCAGGTATCAACTTCATTTGACCGTTGAAGAGAAAAAGAAAACAGATGGTGGTAAACCATGGTATATGGCTGCAAGTTGCATTTTCTACATAGTGAGGACAGTCAACATGTTTGTAACTGCAGGCTTTTTTTTCTTTATCAGGATTTTTTTTGAGTAGGCTATCTAAAAAAAAACAAAAAAACATTTTTGTTATCTTTTCATACCCCATCTTCCTCTTTTTGTCACATTGCTACCGAAAAACAACATCCATGAAGTGGCGTCACATTTCATTCACACAGCCCCTATACTTCCAGTTATCCAAATTGACACATAGCAGACAGAAATAGGTTTAACTCTTCAATAATAATTAATAATGGACATGCATTGCTGGTCAAGCCCATTTACACCACTGGCCCATTGGTCTGCAGAGGGGAACAGCAGACCCCAGGTGTGTCCTGTAGTCCTGCAGTCTTCCAGTGTGTCAAGGTTCCAGAGAGAGGATTCAGGATGTGACAGCTGAGGTCATGCTTGTCACCTTTCCCTGGCTGACTTCTGTCTCAAACCCTCTATCTGCCCCCTCTCATCCTCACCACATTTTTTCCCCTCTCCTTTCAGACAGGCCTGGCTACAAAATTTGGGACAGGGAGCAACCTCTGATCAGGCAAAAGAAAGAAATACCAGAATAAAAAAGATTTTTTCGAGGAGATGATGAATATTTAAAGCAGGAGAAGGGGAGAATTTTTAAGCTGCATAGCCGAGTGAGTGTTTTGACGGAACTAATGCATTGTTAACATTCCCCCCGTCCTCCTCCTCCTCCTCCTCCTCCTCCCCACTTTCCTTTTATCTGCATTAATACAATTGTGTCAAGTTGAAGTCTCAGTGCTCCACTTTACACATTCAAAACCCTGAAATATTGAGCGGAGGATTTGATGCCTCTGATCTACAGTGACGAAAGAGAACAACTCTCCGAAATTTAAATCTAAATCCAGTTTTCATCACATCCAAGGCACACACCCACGTAGGAAAAGCCACACAAAATCACAATGTCTGCTTAATTATTTAGGCTAACGGGATGTTTTCACTACAGTCCATTTCTTTTGTTTATATTCACAGTTAGTTCAACATAGACGAGGGCCCGACAAATGATTATTATTCATGTTTTCCTTGATGCTCGGCATTTAAACATGAAAAACTTGTGACAGCCAGTTGTATTGTTTTCTAATGGTTTATTCAGACTTTATGCATTTGTGGTTCCCGGTAAAACATGGCGTGGCCATAGAGGAATATAATGTGTGGCACTATATTATGTTTAACCAGATGCCCATGCCTGCAAAGCTTCTGCTGAAATTCTGACCCAGACCTCTTACCTTCTTCTCTTTCACTCACCTTTCTAAACAAGTGCACCACATTTGTTTCAAACCATATAATGTTATAAAATGCAGGCTGGTGTTTGAGCACAGTTTCATTATCCCCTAGCACCTTAAAAAAAACAGTTTGCTGTAGAAACATTTTACCAGATGCCACAGAAATCCCAGAAGCACCTTTGATGGTCCCTTCACCATACACTTTACTTTTTAATGGATCGGGCTGGAATGGAAGATTGGCAGTCAGGGTTTGGTGGTCAGGCCTAAAATGTTGTTTCGGAGATGACATTTTGCAGACATCCGCTGCAGTCACAGTCCACATCAATTAACTGATATGAATATTCAGCGGCCTTTTGCATCTCTTTACATGAATCTATCACAAAAGCTTTTCCCCCATCCTTGAGCTTCTTTCACATATCTTTAAACACGTTCCATTCTGTAACCAATCATGAAAGCATTCCCACCCTGAACTTTGCAACAGCATCTCACTGATAACGTGAAGATGTTTTCTCCCAGGAACAGAGACTTCAGGCAACACTCAACAACTGTGGCTTGATGTCAATCTCAGGAAAAAAATTGATTTGTGATTGCGGCATTCATTGTGCGAGGAAATAAAAAAACACTGCATGTCTATCAGTGAGGTGGTGTGTGGTGTCCCTGCTGGGGCAAAAGCCTTAGGGAGGTTTGGACGAGAGGCGGCATATTAGAGCTGAGCTAGACCAATCTCCTACCCAGCAGGACACCTATTACATGCATGTTGGCTTCTTTCGCTTTATGCGTGTGCATCTATCCAACAGCTTTTACACACTTGCATAAAAACTCAATCACAACCTATCCCCCATTCACTCTTGCATAAATCAGTCTGAGCTGAAATTCACATAGCAAATTATAAATGACTGCACGGCTCGCAAGGGAAGAAGCCAGAGCAGAAAATAGATGGATCAATAAACTAAATCAAAGCCAGGAAATGCCCTTATATAGAAGACACTATTATGTCTGAGTCATTGTTTTGTCAGTGTTTGTACCTTCAAGACTACATTGGATTTAGATAGATCAAACTGTCGGCTTTCAGCGACGTGACTACACTTGTTTTTTTCTGCGTGTTCTGTGAACAGAATATAAACATAATTCTATATGTTTGATGTAGAGGCTGCAGCCACTTTGCCAACATTATCCGTCAACAGTGAGGCTGTGTTAGCCAGAATACAGTTAGTATAAGCCAATTCTTAACTAATAAATAGTGTAAGTATTAACAATAAAATAAAATATAAACTGTAAATGGATGTTTAAAGTTAGTTACCACTCAACTTTTTTTGCTCTGCAGTTCTCTTCAGTAGGTTTCAATTGTTGTTTTAGTTTTTATTGAACATTTCCTAACAACATTTGTTCTTTTAGGATAAAAATCTATAATTTCGGCTTAAAGCAATTGTACAGAGAACAATAGCTTTATATACTTGGACAGAACATCTAGTGTTGCTGTCCAGTAAAAACATGTATCAGTAAAATGTATTCATGTGAGCTGAAACACATGGCAAAATAAGAGCTACTTCTCTGTATTAGGACATGAACATGTAAAGCAAGTTTTTTACAATAATAAACATTGTCCTTGATCTTAAACCTGTCAAACACAGCTGCCCTTCAGCTTCTGAAGCTGATCTTTCAGAGATTGGCCTGAGCGCTTAATGGTCACGAAAGTCAATAATCATCAGGTATGACACATCGTTTTATATATTTGCAGAGACAGGTCGCACTATCAGAAGTCAGCTGAAAGATTGTGTTGGTAATTATTCATAAGTTATTGGCTGTAATGATGTGCTGTACATGTCCCCCTTCCCTCCCTACCACACACACACACACACACACACACACACACACACACACACACACACACACACACACACACACACACACACACACACACACACACACACACACACACACACACACACACACACACACACACACACACCCACACACACACACAGAGTTACAAGTTTCTCCTTGCTACCCGTTTGGCCGAGACATGACCGTGAACCACGATCCCTGTGCTTGAGTTCACTCATCAGGTTAGTCAGCTGGGATTTGATTTATTGACCTCTCTGAAGCTATCAAATGCTCTCTGTATCAGACTTAAAGCTTGGGGTCAACTCAATCGGCTGGCTGGGGAGATTGGGCTTATCAGAAAGGCTAACGGTTACGACGGGGTCACATTGAGAATCTCACATAGCCTGCGTGCGTGTCTCTACGGCTGCTGCTGGTGGTTCGATCTTGGGTTTGCTATCTTCTAAAGAAAAAAAATAAATTGCTCATAAAAATTGTTACAGGACACACCACTGTAAACCTGATTGCGTTGATGTTAGCATGAGGAACAGGCACACAAATACCTAGTCAGATTTTAACACCACAATGAAAATGTAGGGACAGATAAGCATGTTGCACAACTGCTTAGATTGATTTTGGAATCATTTATTGGGAGCATTTTATTTTTGCAAACAACCTTGAATGCTCTGAAGGAAATTGTAAATCCATGACAATCATGGTCATGCATAGCAGTTGACACCTCAGGGTTGTGTAGATCACCTTGAAATGGCTGGATTCTTATAACTGGAGCCCAAGCCATGTGATTTTGTAAAAGCTTCACGGCCAACAGCTTTCAATCTCATAAAAAATGCTTAGAAAAAAGACCCATTTATGCACACTGGGCCTCCGGCACTCTCAGTGCTTTCCTGCGGTCCTTGAGGCCTTTTTCTATTTTCCATGCTTATAATGGCTGGGACAGTGACTCTGGTGAAGATGCCTGTTTCAATAACAAACAAATGTGTTTTTTAAAGTTAAACTCTGAACTTTTGAAGTCTTTGACCATTACACTGTTAGATTGTGTTTGATGTGTGTTTATAATTGTTTTATTTTATTCTTCATTATAATGTTCAGTACTTATTTCACACATAGTTGTTTTTGTGGGGGATTTCGTGACTTTTTTATGTTCTACGGCCCAATTAAATCTTGGCTAAATTGCACCCTTCAAAACGTGATGTGCAGTCAGAAGGGAGCTGGTTTGTGCAGTTGTCTCTCCTCTCAGCTGGGGCACTTCTCAGCCTCAACTGTGGTCAAATGGTAATTCAATCAACAAGTGTGTAAAACTGTAACAAGCATGCCAAAGAGTTAATATTTACATCCAGTGTTGAAGAAAACCCATACTTATGCAATTAGAGCGGCTGCTTTCTCTTTCATGTCACTCTCCATTGTTTAATATCTTAAAATGGGAAATATACTGTATAATATCCTTTCAGTCAAAGATCTTTACACTTGAGCTGGTGCAGTGAATAAAAAATAGCACTCGTAAGAAGTGAAATAACATCTCCAGTCTCTCAGCAAGGCAAGGCAAGGCAAGATTATTTATATAGCAAAATTCAAACACAAGGCCACTCAAAGTGCAACACATACCACAGGTCTCCATCCATTGACAGTGGTTCAGTTCAGACATGCAATACTGAGATAGGATGCACGGACGAGGAGTCATGCCCT
Organism: Hyperoplus lanceolatus; assembly: GCA_026929865.2. Classification (NCBI taxonomy): domain Eukaryota; kingdom Metazoa; phylum Chordata; class Actinopteri; order Uranoscopiformes; family Ammodytidae; genus Hyperoplus; species Hyperoplus lanceolatus. Next base: position 16,982,658 of record CM049409.1, read on the forward strand.
ATACACACTATAATTTTGAGGGATTTAATAAAAGGTAAGGTTTTTTTAATGGGTTGCTCTTTAAAAAAGACACATATTTGATAATGAACCCCAAATATGAAGAATGTGAAAAGCTTTTGGTTTTCATTGCACATCACCCCCCGCCCCACCAACATATCTTTCACAAGCAGAATAATGAGAATTTAAGTGGCTGAAGATACGTTTTCATTCCGCAGATGGGAGAGGAAAACGTCTGAAAAAGAATGACAAATAAAAACGATGAGAGCATTTGTCAAGTTTGCTCATAATGTGGAGATTAAACTAATATAGATAGTGTGTTTGGAACGAGAGAGATAATGAGACACAGGCCGAGTGAGAGAGAAATAGAGACAGAGAGAGAGAGGAAATAGTGCACTGATAAGATGCAGTAAATATCTTGTTCCCACTGCGACAATAAAGAATAGTTGAATTTGAAAGCAGGGGAAGGAAGGAGGGGAAGTGGGTGGCGCTGCATGCAGATATGTACCTTACTTTTCTCTTGCAAACTATTAAACCATGAACATTTTTTTTTGAATCAGAGAAAGCTCTTACATATATAACACAAAAAAAATACACAGTGAATCAAAGCTAAAAGTAATTCACACTTGACCGCAGGAACGCACTTAGGGCTGAGTTTATGTGACTAAACAAGAAGGCAGCGACAGTGAGAGTGAGTGTGTAATTGCAGACAAAGATAAAGTGTTTCATGAGCGGGGTGATAAAGTGCATATTAAATTAGCCTTAGCTCCATCGATCGCTGCACTGCAGCAGAAATGGATGCCTTGCATATCAGAGAGATTCAATTATACTCATATAATCAGCTTCAATTCCTGACGGAGCGCGAGTGGGACGCGAGGAAAAGAGTGAGGGGAAAGGAGTGTAGGGAGGGAGGGATTGATTTGCATAGGCCACATGGAATATTTACTTAAAGTTTGACAATAAAATAAATCTTTCAGCTTGAAAATTAATTAGAAAACAATAGAATCAACTATTTTAGTCTTCTGACAGAATAGTGCTTCTCTATGGATGCCTTTTCCCACCACCCTTGCTTGTTTGCCCCTTCTGCTCTCCATTGATCCCCACTGTGCTCAGTAGTCCCCCCACCCTCTATTCCTCCTTTCTCAGCCTATTTCCCCTCATTACTAATTCATTGTCATATTTATTGAAGGAGCTCACTCTGAAGGGGGATCAATGTCTTATTTACACATTTAGACAGTCTATGGACTGGGCTGTGGTTAACTGGCCTATAAAACTATTACCAATACGGCTATAAATCTGCCACCAGGGGCAATTTGCCTCTTTATAATGTACCTCTTCATAAAAAACAACGAAAGAAAGTCAAAGTCAGACTGGAGCAAGAACAACGTGAGGCATCATAGGCTGAATGTAGTCCATGACATAAGAGAGCATTTTATTAGCCAATCATCAAACCTTGTCACATATCATCTATTTTAAAGGACTTGCACTACACATGTTGTGTTTATATTAGGACATATTATCCAATGAGGCACAACAAAAATAATCTTTAAGTAAGTGAAGTGTGTGCACTCGTGATGTTTAAAGCACTTTGCAATTTCTTATTGCCACCGAAATATTTCTTAACTAGACATGTCTTACGAAAGTGTAATACATATACATACATACTTATTCATACTTCATTAGCAGTATTTCAATTATAAAATTATTATTGAGAGCTAATTTGAGGATACCAAATTATGAAATTCCATTTTAACTGCTACACTTCATATTTAATAATGTAATAATGCAGTCATAAATGTTTGAATGTTCACAAAGCGACCAGTTTCTAAAAAGTTTTTTGCCATTATCAATTATATAAAGTCATCTATTTAATAAAGTAACCTTTGTAAACGGGTTGTATGTCATTTACTAATTTGACATTAATGCTTGTGAACCACTTAATGCACAACCAAGTCAATCCATTAATCTGGACCCTCGTTGTACGTTTTGGCATCCCTCTTCATAAGGTGAAATGGTCAAACAGTTCATTGGATGAACATTCACTGTCCATAGAGATTGTTCACACCCTGGTAGCCCCAAAGTCTCTTATTCATGCATTTTAACATGGAACATTAATGTCACATTAGGAAATGATATACATCTCATTTACAAAAGGTTACTTTATTAAGAAAGGTATAGCTGGATGCTCCTGAACAGAGGTTGCTTATAGAAGCTACAAAACACTTTTATTCTTGCTTTAAAAAAAGTTATTCATCATACTTTACCTTTTTTTTCTCTTGCATCTACATAACAAAATGACTGCCCGATGATTGAAACTCTGCCATGACTCATCAGTGTTAATATGTTGTGATCCATCTCACTCTACCATTATATCTGTTTTTGCACCCATTAAGTGTGTCACGGAAAATACATTACCACTACACCAAGTTATGGCACACACATCTGTCCATTTGTGTGTATGCAGCTCACACCAACAGGAAAGATGAAATAATCACTTCCTTGCAATCAACTGAATGATGGACACACTGGATGTGTATAATTGCCATGGCATGTTAGTTGATGTCCGCATACTGTGTTAAGCATTAGCATCCTATTGGTTGATTTTAACCTGCCTTGCAGTCTTTTGCATCATGTCTCAGCAACCATTTGAATCTGAAATATTGTAAGGACAAGTGGAAGCTACTGCCGATATCATGTCCATGATTTGCTTCTTTACTTCGCCATCCTTTTCTCTTCGCTCTGAAACAAAATTCAATTACTCTCAAACTCCCATATAATCTTTTTTCATCCCCAAAGCTTGACAGTTTCCCTCGTCTGACAGAAAAAGCCTAATTACTCTCTGACCTTGACTCTCTCACACACATTTTCTCTCTCCCTCTCCCCCTCTGTCTTTCCCTCTCTCTCCCTTGCTTGTTCTACCTGAATAGCCAGTCCGTCTCTCTTGCCTTCTACTCTAAAAACACCTGTTCACATGTGTGAGCCCTGGACACACTGACTAACATGTCCACATTTGCATCTTTGGCGTGCAAACATGCTTCCTCAATTCCACAAACACTGTCACACACACACACACAAACACGCACGCACGCACGCACGCACACACACACACACACACACACACACACACACACACACACACACACACACACACACACACACACACACACACACACACACACACACACACACACACACACACACACACACACACACACACACACGTGGGGCTATCTCTGCCCATGCAGCCTCCTCCATATAGGCTTTTCACTGCAGGCCCTAATTTCTTTCAATTTCATACCACACATATAGATGCTCTTACAGGGCATTTAAGTCTTTCATGGTCTCAGGAAATATAAGAAGCTCATCTTTATTTCTAAAAAGAAGGACCAAACGCTCAACCATGCTGCTGTATGTATGCTGCAGTTTCTATGATAGAACATGATGGAAGACAACATGTAGAGTCAAGAAAAGACTCATACAGTGCAGTAAGTCACCTCGGTTATGCCTCCTGCTCCCCTTAATCTAACTTTCCACGTCAAATTGAATGCAGCGTAAAGAGCTTGGTGGATGCTTGATTTGAGGTAGAAAGGAAGACGCCCTATTTCCTTGTGTTGTGTTTATGCCTCAAAACTGTGACCAGTGTGATACAGAAAAACAAACCTATACTGCAATGTCATCAAGAAAGGGGTTAAGTTAATCTTAGCGTTTTGTTTAATTAAAATAGTTGACAGTTAACAGCTTCATAATAACTATGTAAGAAACAGTGTACTACTTCCACAAGAAGATATATCGAGAAAACTACAAAAATAACAACATCAAGAGAACAAGAAGAATTTGAATTATTAATTAAAATTATTCTTAGGTACTATAGTGGCAATTGACATGTTAGACCCTGTGCAAAATGTGTTTAATGTCAGACGACTCTCAATCTTAATCATTGGAAATAGTGTTAAATGATTCTAAATGCATCAAAGTCACTGACTCGTGGCTAATCGTCCTCAAAGTTAAACTGAATGTTAGTAACCAATCAGCTGTTTTCTTTTTTTTTTCTTTTATTTATTATTACGGCTCATGGCCATAGCACATGGCATGGAGCACACAATTCAAATTATATCATTACAAACAAACAATGGTGTACGGCAAGGACAAAACAAAAACAAAAAAAACAAAAAACATTACTTAAACAATGGCAGGACATTTCTCAGGAAGGCTCCTGTTTTAACAATAACCCCTGGTTTTTCTGACCTCAAAAGCGAAATCAGTTTAATCCTAGATGGTAAATAAACATAATATTTTGTCAGATATTTTTTTTCTATAGTACATTACATCCAAATTCCCACACTCAAAAAATACATGATACTCATCACCAACACAATTGGAATCACAGAGGTTGCACAATCTTTCACTTCTTTCCAGCCCTTTGTATCTTCCAGTGACTTTAGGTATTCTGGTGTTATTTGTTCTCAAATTGCAGATAGCCTGCCTGGACTTTTGGTTTTCATACAACAGATATTTTTCTAATTTAAACTCTTGTTTAAATTCTATGTACGTGTCACAGGAAGTCATGCTTGTAAGCTCGCTCTGCCACCTCTGAATGAATTGATCTTGCAACCTCTGCTCACCAGTTCTTTTCAGCCAGTTAATGTTGTTGTACTTTTGAGTTATCCAGATGTAAGACAACCCGCAGTAATCCAGTATGCTTCACCTGTGATACCCAAGGTGAAGCATACACACCGCTGCTATGCAAGCTGTGTAGCTGATTGTACATGATTTTACTAAGTTTACTTTCTTTACTTTCTAACAGTCTCCCCCAATATCCAATTATTCTTTTTTTTTTTAACTGTAACACAGAGTGGGTACCGCCCAAGTTCCCCATACACCATATGACTGCAGGTTGTCATTTTAACTTTTAAGATGTACTTTAGACATTTGAGATGTAGTTTTTCTAACAGATGTAGTTTCTCAAACCCCCACACTTCACATGCATACAGCATAACTGGAGTAACCAACTTGTCAAAAAGGTCCAGAGTGACATCTACAGAAAGCTGAAGCTTTCTGCATTTATTGAGTAGGCTAAAGCAAACATTGCTCGCAATGCTTGCTTATGCAGTTCCTCAATAGCAATTTTAAATGAGCCATTGTAATTCATGATGACACCAAGATATCTAAAACAATGTACACATTGTTTTAGATATCTTGGTGTCATCATGCAGTCTCTAGACTTTGACCGTTGCGCACAAACTGTAGTTTACTAGTATCAGCTCTTCTAAAACCAAAAACTGTAACTTTAGTTTTATCGATATTAACTTTTAGTTTCCATTTCTCACAGAAGTCACACATATGATTTATAGTTCTCTGTAACCCTCTCTTAGTTGTAGACATGATAATAGTATCGTCAGCGTACATTAGTACCATTAGTTTATTTGTCTAACACAGCATCATCGAAAGTAATGGGCTCACAACCTTTGTGTAAAAGGTAATCCTCTAAATCGTTAATGAAGAGGGCAAACAGGAGTGGTGATAAGTTTTCACCCTGTCTAACTCCTGTTAAACTTGCAAAAAACTCAGATTTAGCCCCATTAACATATACACATGATTTTATATTTTTATACATATTGATAACTACATTAAGGAATTTACCCTGGATGCCTATTTTTAATAGCTTATGCCAGAGTGCATCTCTCCAGACTGTATCAAATGCCTTACTGTAATCAATGAAACAGCAAAATAAACTTTTCTTTTTAAAGCAGTACAAATCAATAATTTGTTTTAGTAAAAAGATATGATCAACGGTTGAGTAGTTCTTTCTGAATCCTGCCTGGTTCTCCCTCAGGGTAGAATTCTCTTCACAAAATGCACATAGCCTTTCATTCAATACATTTGTAAATAATTTACCTAGACAACTCAAAAGTGTGATTCCTCTATAATTATCACAGTCTCCCATATCCCCTTTCTTTTTATATATGGGCACGATTAGACCAAGCACCCAGTCCTCGGGGATAACACCTGAGTCCAAGATCTTATTAAACAAGAGGACATATAAAGGCATACAAATAGTTGAGGTGCTTTTAATATATTCGTTCAGCACTGTATCTATGCCTGCAGCTTTTCCTGGTTTTAATTTTTGAATAGGCTCATTAATTTCTTGCTCTGTGAAAGACACATTCAGAACACTACTGTCTATTATATGTCCGTCACTTTCAAGTTCTTGGAGCTCATCTGTAGGTGTATCCCCATCAGATAAGTTTTTAAAGTGCTCATGGAATTCCTCAGCTGAAATTGGACGAACACTTTTGATTTTGCTAGAGTCATTCAACTTCTTCCAGTAAAGCTTTGGATTCTCAGATTTCATGCTCATTAACTCATCACTGAATTTCTTCCTATGGGCCCTCTGAGCTCTGTGCAACACTCTCCTGTATTCTTTACTTTTTTCCCTTAAACATTCAGCATTAGCCACAAGCATTCTTTTAACTTTTCTATATTATTGTCTTTTTTCTCTACACTCACAGTTAAACCATGCTGCTTTTAAGGTTTTTTTTCTTCTTTTGTGTAATTGGGAATGTAGTCATCACACTTTTTGTCATAATATCACAAACACACTTCGTTATTTCATTTACTGACATGCTGTCTACATTACACAACAGATTCTTGACCTTGTCAAAGTCTATGTTTGTTAAACCAAGTCGCTCTTTTCCTCAATGATGCATATTCTTACAAGCATTGTTATGCCCTAGCAGGTGAGGAGGCACTGGAGCATACAGGGGTGTGTGATTCTGCAATAGAGAAGTGACTCCCCTCACCAACCAATGTGCTGTGAATATCACTGCACAACCACATATGGTTTTAGAAGATGTGCAGTATACATAACTTCTCAACACTTCTGAAAAAAGTGTAATGCCTTACATTTATTCCATGGAGACTTAAGCGTGTCCTTGTCGCAATATAGCATTTTATGCTAATCATTTGACACCTGTAGCAAACACACGATGAGCCAATCAACATGAGAAATAGTGAGGGTATGGTAGTCAGAATGTGTTGATCCGAGGAGTAGATCTGAAATGTGAAGATTGCTGTGTTTTTCTGGAGATCTTATATGCATCGTTGGGGAAATAAGACAGGGCTGTTTCCAAGTGTGTTGACGCACACCGACATGCAATGACATGCATGAAGTATCCTCAGGTCTTTAAACGTATAGAAACATGTCACACCATCAAATTATTCCTAACTATGATGATGACATTAATACAGTGAGAGTTGTATATTAAATGCTCAAGGTTATATGTTGTCAAGAAAATTCCATAAGCATTAAGATATTTCTTTTAAGATCAATATGCACTCCTCTGTATACTGCACCCTTATGGGCTAGGACTTCAGGTTGCATGGAATGATTGCATAAGGATATTACTTTAAACACCAAGGTGGTGCAGTGCAAGACAGCTATATGTAGGAGGAGTTAACATTTCTCATGCTTGATGATGACTCAAATAACATCACCATAACGTCATACCTTTGGAGACATATTTATTAAGTGGTGGCAATTACTTTATTCTAATGTATGTGTGTTGTGTAATGTTTGTGCTGTGTGTATTTTTTCTTATTTCTTTCTTAAAATGTTGTCAACTTGCCTTTTTTTTTGTACATTTTGCATAATTTTGCCAACATCTGCTTTAGGTTAGTAAAACATTTATTAAGTGCACTAATAATTGATGGTACTACAGCAAAAGTGCCCTTTAAACTCTAAGTGCAATTCATTACTGGCCTAAATATCCAAAGAGATATGGATCATTTGCTAACAGCTCTCCATCATAACATACTTTAGTTTGATCTGGACTTCAGATGGTATCAAAAGGGTAACCTTGTCCCTGAAAAGCATGTACCATTATGTACTAAATACTAAATACTACATGGCTCTGTGTACAATAATAAACTACACACTGGCTGGGGACCAGCAGATGGTTATACTGTGACTGAAACAGTTTGTCTCATCCCTATTGGGACTATGAAAAACTGTGTTTAAAATGCTATATGCCCACATACACATGCAGTGGTTGTGAGAATATAACACACAATATCCTTCAACAAACGTCTTGTTCTTTCCCCTGAGCACTGAACCTGGCCGAGCTCTTTATTCTTTAATTAGCCCTCGAGGAATGACCGACTGACCTGCTGTAGGTTTTATTTCCTCAATCTCTCTCTCTCTCTCTCTCTCTCTCTCTCTCTCTCTCTCTCTCTCTCTCTCTCTCTCTCTCTCTCACATACACACACACACACACACACACACACACACACACACACACACACACACACACACACACACACACACACACACACACACACACACAAAATCTAACAGGTTCTTAGTTGAATAAAAAGGATGAAACAAAAGTCTCTCTCTCTCTCTCTCTCACACACACACACACACACACACACACACACACACACACACACACACACACACACACACACACACACACACACACACACACACACACACACACACACACACACACACACACACAAAATCTAACAGGTTCTTAGTTGAATAAAAAGGATGAAACAAAAGTCTCTCTCTCTCTCTCTCTCATACACACACACACACACACACACACACACACACACACACACACACACACACACACACACACACACACACACACACACACAAAATCTAACAGGTTCTTAGTTGAATAAAAAGGATGAAACAAAAGCAACTATTTTGAAGCATAATCACAGTCTTATTATATCTCCATATACTTCCATCAAATCCTAATTGTTATATGTGTGACGCAATCAGATGTGTTCCTATTTTTCAAACATAATTAATATAACTTTATAGTCTCAATTACAAATATCTTTCAATGTCTTACATATGAATACATGTACCTGGTCAAATGTAAGGTATACTGTAATTAATACTGAATTTGTGAAAAGAGATTTGTGATAACCTTCTACATAATTTATCTTAATTCATGGATGCTAAAAATGCATCTGAAATAAAACAATAGATCGACATTCCTTTAATAACTAAAATGCAACAAACATTACATAATAAATAATCATAACATAGTACAGTATATATCCAACAATAAATAATGCCACAGAATGGCCACTACAAACCAAAGTAAAAAATTACTTAAATAAAAGATGCAGCTTAATCGTGACCCCCATTGTTCTTGCAGTGCAACCAAATGAAAACAGTGAGCTTCTCCCAGTGGTTAAATACAAATGTAGCAGCACACATTACTTTGTACATTTATGAAGGTACAGTAAAAAAAAACAGCTTGCTTATCCTTTGTTTATGTTTTATTTGCCATACTATCCCTTAAAGCAAAGCGGTTGGCCACAATACAACTTCTGAAGCTTTGATGTTGTGTATTTATACTTAATAAAAATAATCTACAAGTGAAAAAGCTTGAAAAATATGCTATTATCACCTGTGCATGCCCCCATATATTATGGACAGATGATTAGCAAATGTACAGTATATGAAGAGAGAGGCTTAATTTGCAAAGATAAACTTAAAAAGGATTAAAACAATAATAAAATCACAGTGTGTGTTCTTGTTGTCTTCCTCTGAATAACATCATATATGATAATGTATAATGTAGCCTCAAGGGAATAAGAAATCACATGCTATTAATTATCTAAGAACATCATTAATAGAAATAATCTCTCTCTCTCTCTCTCTCTCTCTCTCTCTCTCTCTCTCTCTCTCTCTCTATATATATATATATATATATATATATATATATATAGGTATTTACTCATTCCATCCAAGTGATTGTAATTCCTCCTGGGATTTCAAGGATCAAGACGAGCATGAGGGTGATTTTGACTGAAGTGTGTAAGCATGTGTGTAGTTTTCACTTGATTGTAGCATATTTTCACTGGGGAGACATACACAGACACCATTTGCGAGCTGGGGCAGTAGCTATCAGCTGATTTATTACACATATCAAAGCTAATTCCACCGACTTCCGCCCCGCGCCACTCCACTCTGCAATGCTGATCGATCTGCCCGTTGTATCTCCATAAGCCAGCCTGTCGTACACTAATAGAGGTGGTATAAAGTTACTTTGTGACCTTAATAAAACCTTCGCTTTGTACTTTAGCTTGCTGCTGCCTCCTGAATCAAGCGGTTCAGCAGCACCGCAACATAAAAGCAAACATCTCAACTTGCTGTGGACACTGTAAATCTGTTCGACATTCAGATCTATTCCTTCTGTCCTTTCCACTAAACAAGCAAGAGAAAGCAGGAGGACACCATTTAGAGGGTACACAAATAGAGATAAGTCCTTTGGAGGTTACTGCGATAAAGGATTCACTTTGAGCATTTTTTTTCAATTGCCTTCCTGAAAATTATTTTCCCTTCACAATATGTTGCCAAAACTAACCTCGAAAGGTCATTTTTGTTTCACCGGGAGACGTTTTTCTCAGCATGAAATAACACAGCGAACAGACCTACGGACTCACTCAAAAGAAGCTTACTGAACGGTTGCAAGGTCTTAATACCTAGCAGAGTTTTTGAACATTTCGTAATTAGCTAGAGTCCCACCACTGGGTCCTTCAACAAGGCAATACATGTACAACTGATTCATTTGGAACTTGCCACATTCCCAAAGCAAAACAAAGTGTTTAGGTTTTACTCATAGTTGACTTTTCGAAAGGGCTTTGTTCTTGCTGGTTTAACAATGCACAGCTTTAGCCGGCTCCATTTGAGATGAAAGTTTGATGAAGAAGCACTCTCCCCTTACTTGACAAATTATTCACTACAGTCCCAATTCAGAAATGCAGTATTACACAATCAAAATGAGTCATGTTTTTTTGCAGCTAATAAAGTGGAGGGAGTGGATCTCTCAGTGGGAGCCTGACGGGCATTTTTTTTTTCAACATAGTTAACAATGAAACTAATTGTAATGCCACCTGTAGTTAGTGAGTTATACAGTCAATAGATAGTGTGCGTGTATTTACGTTTTTTGTTGTTGCATTAGAGCATTTTGGATGTGCTGTGAGCTGAACTGTTAGCTGTTTCTTTCTGACAAAACAAGTAGCATATAGCCTGTTGTGGAGTGAAAAGACATACACAAAGGTTTTTAGCAGAATCAAAAGCATCCAGCATCAGGAGGGAATATATATTTTAACAAAGAGACTGTTGTGATAGTCACTGAATTCCCTGCAGCAAAAAAACAACAATGGTGAACATGTGAAGATCAATCGATCGGAACCAACAAACTAGAGGCCCATACAGTCTTGCTACACAAACATCTCACATACGCACAGATATAAATAAAGGAACACGGCCTTGTTTAAATGGTCCATGCAGGGCATTTTTGGAAGCTTTGTCCCAATTCTATCTGACATATTGATGTATTTATCTGGCTTTTTTGGGAAACTGACAAATGTAAGTAACTCAAAGATGTCAGCATGCAGAAGGAATTTGATTGACACTTTTGTCCTATAATTTTGATGCACCTTTGAAATGGGAGTAAAATAAAAATGAAAAGCAATTATGTATGATTGATGGGAGGGAATTAAATCATTTCTCTTTTCTCTTTTTGCAGTTTTCCAGATTTTTCAAAGAGTAGTAAACAGTGCATTGCATTAGTTTACAGTGTGGAATTGGGGTGCAGTGTTAAGTTATTGTTAAAATAAATGCAATTATATACATTATTTAATACAATGAGAGTGCAGTGATGCAGATTGTGTGTGTGTGTGTGTGTGTGTGTGTGTGTGCTTAATTTACGGGTCAAGGTTGTGTGTGGACTTAAAGGGCATTTTCAAAACCTAACAGTTCTAACCAAGGTTTTTTTTCCTCTTTCATTTTATTCCCTCTGACCCCAGTCGAGCCATCGCTCTCCCCAGGATGGGAGACCCTTGGCCCGGGCACAGCCCCCCCGCCCGAGCCCTCCCGGCCTGACCCGGCCCTCCTCTCGGTCCCGCGGGCCCACCCTTAAGTTATTGTTCCATTGAATCGATTTGAACCGGTTAGGTAGCTATTTGAGCGCACTAAATAACTTTCAATGACTTGTCAGTTCGGTGGGCAGTCTTCATCACTTTGAATAAACGAATAAAGAAAAAATTGTTGCCACAATAATAATATTTTTTGGGGTTACTGCTGTTGCTGCAGTGGCTTTATTTCCAGGTGGGATTGCTCTCCCGTCCTGGCATGTCCTTGCTCTCTCTTTCATGCTCTCCAACAATACCAGGAAGTCGTCATCAATTTCCAGTTGACTTTCTATCACATCGTCTGACCATATTTCAGTTAAATACTTTGTCTCATCCTTATCCCATGTGCTACGATGGCTTATTTTTCGTGATTGGTCCCAAAGTTGGCATTGTATAATGTACAAGCATTATGTTTATAGTTGTGCATATGTACACCAGTGGCAACTGTATGCATGCTTGTACCTATTTTATTTCTTTAAGTGAATGTCTATGGTGTGGGTGCTCCAAATGTGTGCTTGTACTGTCTGTTAGCCTGTGCATGCCATAATGTGTGTGTGTGTGTGTGTGTGTGTGTGTGTGTGTGTGTGTGTGTGTGCGTGTGTGTCAGGTTGAGCTCACGCGACATAAGAAGTGCTAGACTTTGACATGGCAGCATGTCGGCATCCATCAGGATCAGTGCCATCATCCCCTCACAGCCCCCTCCCTCCTCTTCCTCTTCCACTCCTCTCCTCCATCACTCATCCATGCGCTCCTCTTTTCTCTCGGTAACAAGCTGACACAGAAAAACGGACGTCAAGGCGGGCCTACAGTACACCATGACATCTCCTGACAGATTCTGGATTCGACCTATGGCCAACATGACCATAGCTGAAAATTGAAGGGGGGACCTATATGCTCTTTTCTCAGCCTGGAGCAAAGCACTGTGGAGCAGCAACCCTGAAATAGTTTTTCCACTCTTGGCCAAGCACAAACAGCCCTGCAGTAAAAAAGCACGCACACACACAAACACACACACAAACACACACAAAAGAAGAAAAAAAGAGAAAAATAATGGCTCCATTATTGGCTATGTTTCTGCAGCACATGATTATCTTTTTATAGCCAGCAGTGTTTATGTACACACATAAACACGACCACCCACGCTCACACACTCTCACCTAGACACACATACACAATCATAAACACACATACACACCCCCTGCACACATTCTAATAAACCATTATAGGCAATAAGGAACATATAATATGTAGATTAGGAAGCAGTGATAATATGGCATAAATAATTCCTGTTTAATTAATCAAATCAATTGAGCCAATTATTTTAACATATTAACATTGAACCTGCGGGTTTTAGTTTCTCCAGCAACTGATTCATAATCTTGGCTAAATTCAACACATAGGTTATGACCGAGCAGCATGATTCATATTTCATATACAGATTATTTGAAAGGAAAAATAAAGTGTTATATGACAACTAAAACTTTAGCTGCTATTACTTAGTATGTTATCTTATTTGTCTCCCTGCATTGTCATTATAAGTTACAGGGATTTTACTGTTTGAATCAACATTTTTTAATTGTTTTAATTTTTAGTTCTTTATTGGTTGCAATTGGGACCAGCAGAGTCAAAACTGTTTCAAAAGAACCCATTAGGTATATACAAGTATAATGCAGTATGGTTATAAGTCAACAAAGACAGTCATGTGTTGCCTTTTCTGTTTCATTCTTGGTACTTATAAGTTATAAGTACCAAGAATGAAACAGAACAGCTCCTAAGTTATACGTTATAACTCAGGAGCTGAATAAATTGCAACGCCTGCTAGTGGCAAAAGTGTATTTTACTTTTAATAAATAGTAATAACATTATACTCACTAAGGTTGTCAATGGCATCTTGCAATTGGGAAACATATGTTCAAAGGATGTTTGAGCTCTACATTGGTATATAAGGTGAATAAGTATGAAGTGTGAATGCACATTTCAGTTGTCGAGACTGCATGTGTGACTACTGGGACACATTGTCCGTTATAAACAACCCCCATAGTTAACAGACTGACATTCTGGTCCAACATTGACCAAATGTACTAGCTGTGGTTGTAGATTTTAAAGTGAGCTTTAATTGTCAGTAATTGGAAAGAAAGGCAGCCTAATGGGACAATCACAAAGCCTCTGTTTGAAGATGTCAAAATGGCCGGTTGCGTGACGGTGACCTTGACCAGATTTTGAAACGGGAAAGCATTAAATATTCATGTAGCCCTTATATGAGGTGCATGAAGGAGCTGGCTGTACATAGAGATGGTGTGTGAGCTCTTGTCTTCTTAATATGTCTGTGAATCATCTGTGTGTGGGTGCCTTGCTGTAGGATACATATGTTCCATGTGTGCAGCTAACATGTGTGTGTAATCTCTGTAAACGTGGCCACAGAGGACTGCTTCTTGTTAGCCAAAAAGGGGGAAGACAGACATGCCTGGGCTCAGGGCGCCGCTGCCATTTCAGATTGAAGTGCACTACAGTGCAAACAGGCTGCTAAAGCTCCAGACCTGCCAAACATTTCAGACACAGCTTGTCTACAGTTATTCTCTCTTTGCTATTCTCCCTCTCTCTGCCCTCCCCCCGTTTCTCTGTTTTTCCTTTCTTCTTTTCTAAGCAATCCTTTAAGGAAACATATATTTTCCTCCAAATCTTCCTCTTTTTACCCTCACATTAGTTGCACTTTCCATTCTTTCATGCATGCTAAAAAATTCACCGCCGTGCCACGGTTCGGTCCCCGGGGTAAGATTCCCCATAGGTAGAAGGCATGGACAATTACAGTGGCTTTGTTGCCAGCATTAAATTCCACAACGATTTTTCATTCCTTAAAAAAAAATCAATAGCACTCCTCTCTCTTCTCTTCTTCTTATTCAGAGTTCTCTCTGTCTTGCAAGAGGGGGGCAATGCAAAGTCGGTCAAGAGTTTTGGAGGGAAAAGGAGGGTTCAGTTGCATACATTTGCATCCCATTAACACATCAAACCTGCCGACTTGAAAGGGATGTCTAGATTAGGAGCACCACCAAATTACTGTTCGTCTACTTCATCAAACCTCTCTTACCCTAGTCCTCTCACTATATCCTTAGTTTACTCTTTGTTGCTTTAACCGTTGAGCATTGTTACTCTGGTGTTTTAGTGTGTATGTTTTACATCATTATGGAGAATAATAAAGCTGGGATATCCCTACACCTTTGATGTGCAAAACACTTCCAAAAACCCCATCTCTGTTTCTTTGCTATTTTCATTTTTTTCCCCCTCTTACTATTGCCTTTAATATAAATGTGCTCCCCTCATTGGTTTATGTAATGAAATATGTCATGGCTGTCA